>JAVKPL010008677.1:0-33539 GCA_032173675.1 Gastrolobium villosum | reverse complement strand
ATAAATTGATTTTATGAAGTTTTTCGACGAAAAATGGATTCCGTCTAAGATTTTTGACGAAAAATGTATTCCGTTGAAAACGGATTAATAAAATAAATGCAAAAGAAATTGATTTTGTGAAGATTTTTGACGGAAAATGAATTCCGTCGAAAACGGATGAATAAAATAAATGCAAAAGAAATTGATTTTGTGAAGTTTTTCGACGGAAAATGGATTCCATCGAAGATTTTTGATGGAAAATGAATTCCGTCGAAAATGGATGAATAAAATAAATGCAAAAGAAATTGATTTTATGAAGTTTTTCGACGAAAAATGGATTCCGTTGAAGATTTTTAACGAAAAATGTATTCCGTCGAAAACGGATGAATAAAATAAATGCAAAAGAAATTGATTTTGTGAAGATTTTTGACGGAAAATGAATTCCATCGAAAATGGATGAATAAAATAAATGCAAAAGAAATTGATTTTGTGAAGTTTTTCGACGGAAAATGGATTCCGTCGAAGATTTTGGACGGAAAATGAGTTCCGTCGAAAATGGATGAATAAAATAAATGCAAAAGAAATTGATTTTGTGAATTTTTCGAAGGAAAATGGATTCTGTCGAAGATTTTTGACGGAAAATGAATTCCGTCGAAAATGGATGAATAAAATAAATGCAAAAGAAATTGATTTTGTTAATTTTTTAAATGGAAAATAGATTCCGTCTAAGATTTTTGACGGAAAATGAATTCCATCGAAAACGGATGAATAAAATAAATGCAAAAGAAATTGATTTTGTGATGTTTTTCGACGGAAAATGGATTCCGTAGAAGATTTTTGACGGAAAATGGATTCCGTCGAATATTTTTGACGGAAAATGAATTCCGTCGAAAATGGATGAATAAAATAAATGCAAAAGAAATTGATTTTGTGAAGTTTTTCGACGGAAAATGGATTCCGTCGAAGATTTTTGACGGAAAATGAATTCTGTCGAAAATGGATGAATAAAATAAATGCAAAAGAAATTGATTTTGTGAATTTTTTAAACGGAAAATAGATTTCGTCGAAGATTTTTGACGGAAAATGAATTCCGTCGAAAATGGATGAATAAAATAAATGCAAAAGAAATTGATTTTATGAAGTTTTTCGACGAAAAATGGATTCCGTCGAAGATTTTTGACGAAAAATGTATTCCGTCGAAAATGGATTAATAAAATAAATGCAAAAGAAATTGATTTTGTGAAGATTTTTGACGGAAAATGAATTCCGTCGAAAACGGATGAATAAAATAAATGCAAAAGAAATTGATTTTGTGAAGTTTTTCGACGGAAAATGGATTCCGTTGAAGATTTTTGACGAAAAATGTATTCCGTCGAAAACGGATGAATAAAATAAATGCAAAAGAAATTGATTTTGTGAAGATTTTTGACGGAAAATGAATTCCGTCGAAAATGGATGAATAAAATAAATGCAAAAGAAATTGATTTTGTGAAGTTTTTCGACGGAAAATGGATTCCGTCGAAGATTTTTGACGGAAAATGAATTCTGTCGAAAATGGATGAATAAAATAAATGCAAAAGAAATTGATTTTGTGAATTTTTTAAACGGAAAATAGATTTCGTCGAAGATTTTTGACGGAAAATGAATTCCGTCGAAAATGGATGAATAAAATAAATGCAAAAGAAATTGATTTTATGAAGTTTTTCGACGAAAAATGGATTCCGTCGAAGATTTTTGACGAAAAATGTATTCCGTCGAAAATGGATTAATAAAATAAATGCAAAAGAAATTGATTTTGTGAAGATTTTTGACGGAAAATGAATTCCGTCGAAAACGGATGAATAAAATAAATGCAAAAGAAATTGATTTTGTGAAGTTTTTCGACGGAAAATGGATTCCGTTGAAGATTTTTGACGAAAAATGTATTCCGTCGAAAACGGATGAATAAAATAAATGCAAAAGAAATTGATTTTGTGAAGATTTTTGACGGAAAATGAATTCCGTCGAAAATGGATGAATAAAATAAATGCAAAAGAAATTGATTTTGTGAAGTTTTTCGACGTAAAATGGATTCCGTCGAAGATTTTGGACGGAAAATGAATTCCGTCGAAAATGGATGAATAAAATAAATGCAAAAGAAATTGATTTTATGAAGTTTTAAGATGGAAAATGGATTCCGTCGAAGATTTTTGACGAAAAATGTATTCCGTCGAAAATGGATGAATAAAATAAATGCAAAAGAAATTGTTTTTGTGTAGTTTTTCGACGGAAAAAGAATTTCGTCGAAAACGGATTAATAAAATACATGCAAAAGAAATTGATTTTGTGAAGTTTTTCGACGGAAAATGGATTCCGTCGAAGATTTTTGACGGAAAATGAATTCCGTCAAAAATGGATGAATAAAATAAATGCAAAAGAAATTGATTTTATGAAGTTTTTCGATGGAAAATGGATTTCGTCGAAGATTTTTGACGGAAAATGAATTCCGTCGAAAATGGATGAATAAAATAAATGCAAAAGAAATTGATTTTGTGAAGTTTTTCGACGTAAAATGGATTCCGTCGAAGATTTTGGACGGAAAATGAATTCCGTCGAAAATGGATGAATAAAATAAATGCAAAAGAAATTGATTTTATGAAGTTTTAAGATGGAAAATGGATTCCGTCGAAGATTTTTGACGAAAAATGTATTCCGTCGAAAATGGATGAATAAAATAAATGCAAAAGAAATTGATTTTGGGAAGTTATTCGACGGAAAATGGATTCCGTCGAAGATTTTTGACGGAAAATGAATTTCACCGAAAACGGATGAATAAAAAAATGCAAAAGAAATTGATTTTGTGAAGTTTTTCAACGGAAAATGGATTCCGTCGAAGATTTTTGACGGAAAATGAATTCCGTCGAAAATGGATAAATAAAATAAATGCAAAAGAAATTGATTTTGTGAAATTTTTCGACAGAAAAAGAATTTCGTTGAAAACGGAATAATAAAATAAATGCAAAAGAAATTGATTTTTTGAAGTTTTTCGACGGAAAATGGATTCCGTAAAAGATTTTTGATGGAAAATGGATTTCGTCGTAGATTTTTGACGGAAAATGAATTCCGATGAAAACGGATTAATAAAATAAATGCAAAAGAAATTGATTTTGTGAAGATTTTTGAATGAAAATGAATTCCGTCGAAAACGGATGAATAAAATAAATGCAAAAGAAATTGATTTTGCGAAGTTTTTCGACGGAAAATGGATTCCGTCGAAGATTTTTGACAAAAAATGAATTCCGTCGAAAATGGATGAATAAAATAAATGCAAAAGAAATTGATTTTGTGAAGATTTTTCGGAAAATGAATTCGTCGAAAATGGATGAATAAAATAAATGGAAAAGAGATTGATTTTGTGAAGATTTTTGATGGAAAATGAATTCCGTCAAAAATGGATGAATAAAATAAATGCAAAAGAAATTGATTTTATGAAGTTTTTCGATGGAAAATGGATTCCGTCGAAGATTTTTGACGAATAATGTATTCCATCGAAAATGGATGAATAAAATAAATGCAAAAGAAATTGATTTTGTGAAGATTTTTGACGGAAAATGAATTCCGTCGAAAATGGATGAATAAAATAAATGGAAAAGAGATTGATTTTGTGAAGATTTTTGATGGAAAATGAATTCCGTCGAAAATGGATGAATAAAATAAATGCAAAAGAAATTGATTTTATGAAGTTTTTCGATGGAAAATGGATTCCGTCGAAGATTTTTGACGCAAAATGTATTACGTCGAAAATGGATGAATAAAATAAATGCAAAAGAAATTGTTTTGTGTAGTTTTTCGACGGAAAAAGAATTTCGTCGAAAACGGATTAATAAAATAAATGCAAAAGAAATTGATTTTGTGAAGTTTTTCGACGGAAAATGGATTCCGTCGAAGATTTTTGACGGAAAATGAATTCTGTCGAAAATGGATGAATAAAATAAATGCAAAAGAAATTGATTTTGTGAATTTTTTAAACGGAAAATAGATTTCGTCGAAGATTTTTGACGGAAAATGAATTCCGTCGAAAATGGATGAATAAAATAAATGCAAAAGAAATTGATTTTATGAAGTTTTTCGACGAAAAATGGATTCCGTCGAAGATTTTTGACGAAAAATGTATTCCGTCGAAAATGGATTAATAAAATAAATGCAAAAGAAATTGATTTTGTGAAGATTTTTGACGGAAAATGAATTCCGTCGAAAACGGATGAATAAAATAAATGCAAAAGAAATTGATTTTGTGAAGTTTTTCGACGGAAAATGGATTCCGTTGAAGATTTTTGACGAAAAATGTATTCCGTCGAAAACGGATGAATAAAATAAATGCAAAAGAAATTGATTTTGTGAAGATTTTTGACGGAAAATGAATTCCGTCGAAAATGGATGAATAAAATAAATGCAAAAGAAATTGATTTTGTGAAGTTTTTCGACGTAAAATGGATTCCGTCGAAGATTTTGGACGGAAAATGAATTCCGTCGAAAATGGATGAATAAAATAAATGCAAAAGAAATTGATTTTATGAAGTTTTAAGATGGAAAATGGATTCCGTCGAAGATTTTTGACGAAAAATGTATTCCGTCGAAAATGGATGAATAAAATAAATGCAAAAGAAATTGTTTTTGTGTAGTTTTTCGACGGAAAAAGAATTTCGTCGAAAACGGATTAATAAAATACATGCAAAAGAAATTGATTTTGTGAAGTTTTTCGAGGAAAATGGATTCCGTCGAAGATTTTTGACGGAAAATGAATTCCGTCAAAAATGGATGAATAAAATAAATGCAAAAGAAATTGATTTTATGAAGTTTTTCGATGGAAAATGGATTCCGTCGAAGATTTTTGACGAAAAATGTATTCCGTCGAAAACGGATGAATAAAATAAATGCAAAAGAAATTGATTTTGTGAAGTTTTTCGACGTAAAATGGATTCCGTCGAAGATTTTGGACGGAAAATGAATTCCGTCGAAAATGGATGAATAAAATAAATGCAAAAGAAATTGATTTTATGAAGTTTTAAGATGGAAAATGGATTCCGTCGAAGATTTTTGACGAAAAATGTATTCCGTCGAAAATGGATGAATAAAATAAATGCAAAAGAAATTGATTTTGGGAAGTTATTCGACGGAAAATGGATTCCGTCGAAGATTTTTGACGGAAAATGAATTTCACCGAAAACGGATGAATAAAAAAATGCAAAAGAAATTGATTTTGTGAAGTTTTTCAACGGAAAATGGATTCCGTCGAAGATTTTTGACGGAAAATGAATTCCGTCGAAAATGGATAAATAAAATAAATGCAAAAGAAATTGATTTTGTGAAATTTTTCGACAGAAAAAGAATTTCGTTGAAAACGGAATAATAAAATAAATGCAAAAGAAATTGATTTTTTGAAGTTTTTCGACGGAAAATGGATTCCGTAAAAGATTTTTGATGGAAAATGGATTTCGTCGTAGATTTTTGACGGAAAATGAATTCCGATGAAAACGGATTAATAAAATAAATGCAAAAGAAATTGATTTTGTGAAGATTTTTGAATGAAAATGAATTCCGTCGAAAACGGATGAATAAAATAAATGCAAAAGAAATTGATTTTGCGAAGTTTTTCGACGGAAAATGGATTCCGTCGAAGATTTTTGACAAAAAATGAATTCCGTCGAAAATGGATGAATAAAATAAATGCAAAAGAAATTGATTTTGATGAAGTTTTTCGACGAAAAATGGATTCCGTCGAAGATTTTTGACGAAAAATGTATTCCGTCGAAAACGGATGAATAAAATAAATGCAAAAGAAATTGATTTTATGAAGTTTTTCGACGAAAAATGGATTCCGTTGAAGATTTTTGACGAATAATGTATTCCGTCGAAAATGGATGAATAAAATAAATGCAAAAGAAATTGATTTTGTGAAGATTTTTGACGGAAAATGAATTCCGTCGAAAATGGATGAATAAAATAAATGCAAAAGAGATTGATTTTGTGAAGATTTTTGACGGAAAATGAATTCCGTCGAAAATGGATGAATAAAATAAATGCAAAAGAAATTGATTTTATGAAGTTTTTCGATGGAAAATGGATTCCGTCGAAGATTTTTGACGAAAAATGTATTACGTCGAAAATGGATGAATAAAATAAATGCAAAAGAAATTGTTTTGTGTAGTTTTTCGACGGAAAAAGAATTTCGTCGAAAACGGATTAATAAAATAAATGCAAAAGAAATTGATTTTGTGAAGTTTTTCGACGGAAAATGGATTCCGTCAAAGATTTTTGACGGAAAATGAATTCCGTCGAAAATGAATGAATAAAATAAATGCAAAAGAAATTGATTTTGTGAAGTTTTTCGACGGAAAATGGATTCCGTCGAAGATTTTTGACGGAAAATGAATTCCGTCGAAAATGGATGAATAAAATAAATGCAAAAGAAATTGATTTTGTGAATTTTTTAAACGGAAAATAGATTCCGTCGAAAATGGATGAATAAAATAAATGCAAAATAAATTGATTTTATGAAGTTTTTCGACGAAAAATGGATTCCGTCTAAGATTTTTGACGAAAAATGTATTCCGTTGAAAACGGATTAATAAAATAAATGCAAAAGAAATTGATTTTGTGAAGATTTTTGACGGAAAATGAATTCCGTCGAAAACGGATGAATAAAATAAATGCAAAAGAAATTGATTTTGTGAAGTTTTTCGACGGAAAATGGATTCCATCGAAGATTTTTGATGGAAAATGAATTCCGTCGAAAATGGATGAATAAAATAAATGCAAAAGAAATTGATTTTATGAAGTTTTTCGACGAAAAATGGATTCCGTTGAAGATTTTTAACGAAAAATGTATTCCGTCGAAAACGGATGAATAAAATAAATGCAAAAGAAATTGATTTTGTGAAGATTTTTGACGGAAAATGAATTCCATCGAAAATGGATGAATAAAATAAATGCAAAAGAAATTGATTTTGTGAAGTTTTTCGACGGAAAATGGATTCCGTCGAAGATTTTGGACGGAAAATGAGTTCCGTCGAAAATGGATGAATAAAATAAATGCAAAAGAAATTGATTTTGTGAATTTTTCGAAGGAAAATGGATTCTGTCGAAGATTTTTGACGGAAAATGAATTCCGTCGAAAATGGATGAATAAAATAAATGCAAAAGAAATTGATTTTGTTAATTTTTTAAATGGAAAATAGATTCCGTCTAAGATTTTTGACGGAAAATGAAGTCCATCGAAAACGGATGAATAAAATAAATGCAAAAGAAATTGATTTTGTGATGTTTTTCGACGGAAAATGGATTCCGTAGAAGATTTTTGACGGAAAATGGATTCCGTCGAAATTTTTGACGGAAAATGAATTCCGTCGAAAATGGATGAATAAAATAAATGCAAAAGAAATTGATTTTGTGAAGTTTTTCGACGGAAAATGGATTCCGTCGAAGATTTTTGACGGAAAATGAATTCTGTCGAAAATGGATGAATAAAATAAATGCAAAAGAAATTGATTTTGTGAATTTTTTAAACGGAAAATAGATTTCGTCGAAGATTTTTGACGGAAAATGAATTCCGTCGAAAATGGATGAATAAAATAAATGCAAAAGAAATTGATTTTATGAAGTTTTTCGACGAAAAATGGATTCCGTCGAAGATTTTTGACGAAAAATGTATTCCGTCGAAAATGGATTAATAAAATAAATGCAAAAGAAATTGATTTTGTGAAGATTTTTGACGGAAAATGAATTCCGTCGAAAACGGATGAATAAAATAAATGCAAAAGAAATTGATTTTGTGAAGTTTTTCGACGGAAAATGGATTCCGTTGAAGATTTTTGACGAAAAATGTATTCCGTCGAAAACTGGATGAATAAAATAAATGCAAAAGAAATTGATTTTGTGAAGATTTTTGACGGAAAATGAATTCCGTCGAAAATGGATGAATAAAATAAATGCAAAAGAAATTGATTTTGTGAAGTTTTTCGACGGAAAATGGATTCCGTCGAAGATTTTTGACGGAAAATGAATTCCGTCGAAAATGGATGAATAAAATAAATGCAAAAGAAATTGATTTTATGAAGTTTTAAGATGGAAAATGGATTCCGTCGAAGATTTTTGACGAAAAATGTATTCCGTCGAAAATGGATGAATAAAATAAATGCAAAAGAAATTGATTTTGGGAAGTTATTCGACGGAAAATGGATTCCGTCGAAGATTTTTGACGGAAAATGAATTTCACCGAAAACGGATGAATAAAAAAATGCAAAAGAAATTGATTTTGTGAAGTTTTTCAACGGAAAATGGATTCCGTCGAAGATTTTTGACGGAAAATGAATTCCGTCGAAAATGGATAAATAAAATAAATGCAAAAGAAATTGATTTTGTGAAATTTTTCGACAGAAAAAGAATTTCGTTGAAAACGGAATAATAAAATAAATGCAAAAGAAATTGATTTTTTGAAGTTTTTCGACGGAAAATGGATTCCGTAAAAGATTTTTGATGGAAAATGGATTTCGTCGTAGATTTTTGACGGAAAATGAATTCCGATGAAAACGGATTAAGAAAATAAATGCAAAAGAAATTGATTTTGTGAAGATTTTTGAATGAAAATGAATTCCGTCGAAAACGGATGAATAAAATAAATGCAAAAGAAATTGATTTTGCGAAGTTTTTCGACGGAAAATGGATTCCGTCGAAGATTTTTGACAAAAAATGAATTCCGTCGAAAATGGATGAATAAAATAAATGCAATAGAAATTGATTTGATGAAGTTTTTCGACGAAAAATGGATTCTGTCGAAGATTTTTGACGAAAAATGTATTCCGTCGAAAACGGATGAATAAAATAAATGCAAAAGAAATTGATTTTATGAAGTTTTTCGACGAAAAATGGATTCCGTTGAAGATTTTTGACGAATAATGTATTCCGTCGAAAATGGATGAATAAAATAAATGCAAAAGAAATTGATTTTGTGAAGATTTTTGACGGAAAATGAATTCCGTCGAAAATGGATGAATAAAATAAATGGAAAAGAGATTGATTTTGTGAAGATTTTTGACGGAAAATGAATTCCGTCGAAAATGGATGAATAAAATAAATGCAAAAGAAATTGATTTTATGAAGTTTTTCGATGGAAAATGGATTCCGTCGAAGATTTTTGACGCAAAATGTATTACGTCGAAAATGGATGAATAAAATAAATGCAAAAGAAATTGTTTATGTGTAGTTTTTCGACGGAAAAAGAATTTCGTCGAAAACGGATTAATAAAATAAATGCAAAAGAAATTGATTTTGTGAAGTTTTTCGACGGAAAATGGATTCCGTCAAAGATTTTTGACGGAAAATGAATTCCGTCGAAAATGAATGAATAAAATAAATGCAAAAGAAATTGATTTTGTGAAGTTTTTCGACGGAAAATGGATTCCGTCGAAGATTTTTGACGGAAAATGAATTCCGTCGAAAATGGATGAATAAAATAAATGCAAAAGAAATTGATTTTGTGAAGTTTTTCGACGGAAAATGGATTCCGTTGAAGATTTTTGACGAAAAATGTATTCCGTCGAAAACTGATGAATAAAATAAATGCAAAAGAAATTGATTTAGTGAAGATTTTTGACGGAAAATGAATTCCGTCGAAAATGGATGAATAAAATAAATGCAAAAGAAATTGATTTTGTGAACTTTTTCGACGGAAAATGGATTCCGTCGAAGATTTTTGACGGAAAATGAATTCTGTCGAAAATGGATGAATAAAATAAATGCAAAAGAAATTGATTTTGTGAATTTTTTAAACGGAAAATAGATTTCGTCGAAGATTTTTGACGGAAAATGAATTCCGTCGAAAATGGATGAATAAAATAAATGCAAAAGAAATTGATTTTATGAAGTTTTTCGACGAAAAATGGATTCCGTCGAAGATTTTTGACGAAAAATGTATTCCGTCGAAAATGGATTAATAAAATAAATGCAAAAGAAATTGATTTTGTGAAGATTTTTGACGGAAAATGAATTCCGTCGAAAACGGATGAATAAAATAAATGCAAAAGAAATTGATTTTGTGAAGTTTTTCGACGGAAAATGGATTCCGTTGAAGATTTTTGACGAAAAATGTATTCCGTCGAAAACGGATGAATAAAATAAATGCAAAAGAAATTGATTTTGTGAAGATTTTTGACGGAAAATGAATTCCGTCGAAAATGGATGAATAAAATAAATGCAAAAGAAATTGATTTTGTGAAGTTTTTCGACGTAAAATGGATTCCGTCGAAGATTTTGGACGGAAAATGAATTCCGTCGAAAATGGATGAATAAAATAAATGCAAAAGAAATTGATTTTATGAAGTTTTAAGATGGAAAATGGATTCCGTCGAAGATTTTTGACGAAAAATGTATTCCGTCGAAAATGGATGAATAAAATAAATGCAAAAGAAATTGTTTTTGTGTAGTTTTTCGACGGAAAAAGAATTTCGTCGAAAACGGATTAATAAAATACATGCAAAAGAAATTGATTTTGTGAAGTTTTTCGACGGAAAATGGATTCCGTCGAAGATTTTTGACGGAAAATGAATTCCGTCAAAAATGGATGAATAAAATAAATGCAAAAGAAATTGATTTTATGAAGTTTTTCGATGGAAAATGGATTCCGTCGAAGATTTTTGACGGAAAATGAATTCCGTCGAAAATGGATGAATAAAATAAATGCAAAAGAAATTGATTTTGTGAAGTTTTTCGACGTAAAATGGATTCCGTCGAAGATTTTGGACGGAAAATGAATTCCGTCGAAAATGGATGAATAAAATAAATGCAAAAGAAATTGATTTTATGAAGTTTTAAGATGGAAAATGGATTCCGTCGAAGATTTTTGACGAAAAATGTATTCCGTCGAAAATGGGTGAATAAAATAAATGCAAAATAAATTGATTTTGGGAAGTTATTCGACGGAAAATGGATTCCGTCGAAGATTTTTGACGGAAAATGAATTTCACCGAAAACGGATGAATAAAAAAATGCAAAAGAAATTGATTTTGTGAAGTTTTTCAACGGAAAATGGATTCCGTCGAAGATTTTTGACGGAAAATGAATTCCGTCGAAAATGGATAAATAAAATAAATGCAAAAGAAATTGATTTTGTGAAATTTTTCGACAGAAAAAGAATTTCGTTGAAAACGGAATAATAAAATAAATGCAAAAGAAATTGATTGATTTTTTGAAGTTTTTCGACGGAAAATGGATTCCGTAAAAGATTTTTGATGGAAAATGGATTTCGTCGTAGATTTTTGACGGAAAATGAATTCCGATGAAAACGGATTAATAAAATAAATGCAAAAGAAATTGATTTTGTGAAGATTTTTGAATGAAAATGAATTCCGTCGAAAACGGATGAATAAAATAAATGCAAAAGAAATTGATTTTGCGAAGTTTTTCGACGGAAAATGGATTCCGTCGAAGATTTTTGACAAAAAATGAATTCCGTCGAAAATGGATGAATAAAATAAATGCAATAGAAATTGATTTGATGAAGTTTTTCGACGAAAAATGGATTCTGTCGAAGATTTTTGACGAAAAATGTATTCCGTCGAAAACGGATGACTAAAATAAATGCAAAAGAAATTGATTTTGTGAAGTTTTTCGACGGAAAATGGATACCGTTGAAGATTTTTGACGAAAAATGTATTCCGTCGAAAACGGATGAATAAAATAAATGCAAAAGAAATTGATTTTGTGAAGATTTTTGACGGAAAATGAATTCCGTCGAAAATGGATGAATAAAATAAATGCAAAAGAAATTGATTTTGTGAAGTTTTTCGACGTAAAATGGATTCCGTCGAAGATTTTGGACGGAAAATGAATTCCGTCGAAAATGGATGAATAAAATAAATGCAAAAGAAATTGATTTTATGAAGTTTTAAGATGGAAAATGGATTCCGTCGAAAACGGAAAATGTATTCCGTCGAAAATGGATGAATAAAATAAATGCAAAAGAAATTGATTTTGTGAAGTTTTTCGATGGAAAAAGAATTTCGTCGAAAACGGATTAATAAAATAAATGCAAAAGAAATTGATTTTGTGAAGTTTTTCGACGGAAAATGGATTCCGTTGAAGATTTTTGACGGAAAATGAATTCCGTCGAAAATGGATGAATAAAATAAATGCAAAAGAAATTGATTTTATGAAGATTTTTCGATGGAAAATGGATTCCGTCGAAAATGGATGAATAAAATAAATGCAAAAGAAATTGATTTTGTGAAGTTTTTCGACGTAAAATGGATTCCGTCGAAGATTTTGGACGGAAAATGAATTCCGTCGAAAATGGATGAATAAAATAAATGCAAAAGAAATTGATTTTATGAAGTTTTAAGATGGAAAATGGATTCCGTCGAAGATTTTTGACGAAAAATGTATTCCGTCGAAAATGGATGAATAAAATAAATGCAAAAGAAATTGATTTTGGGAAGTTATTCGACGGAAAATGGATTCCGTCGAAGATTTTTGACGGAAAATGAATTTCACCGAAAACGGATGAATAAAAAATGCAAAAGAAATTGATTTTGTGAAGTTTTTCGACGGAAAATGGATTCCGTCGAAGATTTTTGACGGAAAATGAATTCCGTCGAAAATGGATAAATAAAATAAATGCAAAAGAAATTGATTTTGTGAAATTTTTCGACAGAAAAAGAATTTCGTTGAAAACGGAATAATAAAATAAATGCAAAAGAAATTGATTTTTTGAAGTTTTTCGACGGAAAATGGATTCCGTAAAAGATTTTTGATGGAAAATGGATTTCGTCGTAGATTTTTGACGGAAAATGAATTCCGATGAAAACGGATTAATAAAATAAATGCAAAAGAAATTGATTTTGTGAAGATTTTTGAATGAAAATGAATTCCGTCGAAAACTGATGAATAAAATAAATGCAAAAGAAATTGATTTTGCGAAGTTTTTCGACGGAAAATGGATTCCGTCGAAGATTTTTGACAAAAAATGAATTCCGTCGAAAATGGATGAATAAAATAAATGCAATAGAAATTGATTTGATGAAGTTTTTCGACGAAAAATGGATTCTGTCGAAGATTTTTGACGAAAAATGTATTCCGTCGAAAACGGATGACTAAAATAAATGCAAAAGAAATTGATTTTGTGAAATTTTTCGACGGAAAAAGGATTTCATCGAAAACGGATTAATAAAATAAATGCAAAGAAAACTGATTTTGTGAGTTTTTCGACGCAAAATGGATTCCGTCGAAGATTTTTGACGGAAAATGTATTCCGTCGAAAATGGATGAATTAAATTAATGCAAAAGAAATTTATTTTGTGAAGTTTTTCGACGGAAAATGAATTCCGTCGAAAATGGATGAATAAAATAAATGCAAAAGAAATTGATATTGTGAAATTTTTCGATGGAAAACGGATTCCGTCGAAAATGGATGAATAAAATAAATGCAAAAGAAATTGATTTTGTGAAGTTTTTCGACGTAAAATGGATTCCGTCGAAGATTTTGGACGGAAAATGAATTCCGTCGAAAATGGATGAATAAAATAAATGCAAAAGAAATTGATTTTGTGAAGTTTTTCGACGGAAAATGGATTCCGTAGAACATTTTTTACGGAAAATGGATTCCGTCGAAGATTTTTGACGGAAAATGAATTCCATCGAAAACGGATGAATAAAATAAATGCAAAAGAAATTGATTTTGTGAAGTTTTCGACGGAAAATGGATTCCGTCGAAGATTTTTGACGGAAAATGCATTCCGTCGAAAATGGATGAATAAAATAAATGCAAAAGAAATTGATTATGTGAAGTTTTTCGACGGAAAATGGATTCCGTCGAAGATTTTTGACGGAAAATGAATTCCGTCGAAAATGGATGAATAAAATAAATGCAAAAGAAATTGATTTTGTGAAGTTTTTCGACGGAAAATTGATTCCGTCGAAGATTTTGGACGGAAAATGAATTCCGTCGAAAATGGATGAATAAAATAAATGCAAAAGAAATTGATTTTACGAAGTTTTTCGATGAAAAATGGATTCTGTCGAAGATTTTTGACGAAAAATGTATTCCGTCGAAAATGGATGAATAAAATAAATGCAAAAGAAATTGATTTTGTGAAGTTTTTCGACGGAAAAAGAATTTCGTCGAAAATGGATTAATAAAATAAATGCAAAAGAAATTGATTATGTGAAGTTTTTAGACGGAAAATGGATTCCGTCGAAGATTTTTGATGGAAAATGAATTCCGTCGAAAATGGATGAATAAAATAAATGCAAAAGAAATTGATTTTGTGAAGTTTTTCGACGGAAAATGGATTCGGAAAATGGATGAATTCCGTCGAAGATTGATTTTGTGAAGGAAAAAATGAATTTCGTCGAAAATGGATGAATAAAATAAATGCAAAAGAAATTGATTTTATGAAGTTTTTCGACGAAAAATGGATTCCGTCGAAGATTTTTGACGAAAAATGTATTCCGTCGAAAACGGATTAATAAAATAAATGCAAAAGAAATTGATTTTGTGATGATTTTTGACGGAAAATGGATTCCGTCGAAGATTTTTGACGGAAAATGTATTCCGTCGAAAATGGATGAATTAAATTAATGCAAAAGAAATTTATATTGTGAAGTTTTTCGACGGAAAATGAATTCCGTCGAAAATGGATGAATAAAATAAATGCAAAAGAAATTGATATTGTGAAATTTTTCGATGGAAAACGGATTCCGTCGAAAATGGATGAATAAAATAAATGTAAAAGAAATTGATTTTATGAAGTTGTTCGTTGGAAAATGGATTCCGTCGAAGATTTTTGACGGAAAATGAATTCCGTCGAAAATGGATGAATAAAATAAATGCAAAAGAAATTGATTTTGTGAAGTTTTTCGACGTAAAATGGATTCCGTCGAAGATTTTGGACGGAAAATGAATTCCGTCGAAAATGGATGAATAAAATAAATGCAAAAGAAATTGATTTTATGAAGTTTTAAGATGGAAAATGGATTCCGTCGAAGATTTTTGACGAAAAATGTATTCCGTCGAAAATGGATGAATAAATAAATGCAAAAGAAATTGTTTTTGTGTAGTTTTTCGACGGAAAAAGAATTGCGTCGAAAACGGATTAATAAAATACATGCAAAAGAAATTGATTTTGTGAAGCTTTTCGACGGAAAATGGATTCCGTCGAAGATTATGGACGGAAAATGAATTCCGTCGAAAATGGATGAATAAAATAAATGCAAAAGAAATTGATTTTATGAAGTTTTTCGTTAGAAAATGGATTCCGTCGAAGATTTTTGACGAAAAATGTATTCCGTCGAAAACGGATGAATAAAATAAATGCAAAAGAAATTGATTTTGGGAAGTTATTCGACGAAAAATGGATTCCGTTGAAGATTTTTGACCGAAAATGAATTTCACCGAAAACGGATGAATAAAAAAATGCAAAAGAAATTGATTTTGTGAAGTTTTTCGACGGAAAATGGATTCCGTAGAAGATTTTTGATGGAAAATGGATTTCGTCGAGATTTTTGATGGAAAATGAATTCCGACGAAAACGGATTAATAAAATAAATGCAAAACAAATTGATTTTGTGAAGATTTTTGAATGAAAATGAATTCCGTCGAAAACGGATGAATAAAATAAATGCAAAAGAAATTGATTTTGCGAAGTTTTTCGACGGAAAATGGATTCCGTTGAAGATTTTTGACAAAAAATGAATTCCGTCGAAAATGGATGAATAAAATAAATGCAATAGAAATTGATTTGATGAAGTTTTTCGACGAAAAATAGATTCTGTCGAAGATTTTTGACGAAAAATGTATTCCGTCGAAAACGGATGACTAAAATAAATGCAAAAGAAATTGATTTTGTGAAATTTTTCGACGGAAAAAGGATTTCGTCGAAAACGGATTAATAAAATAAATGCAAAGAAAATTGATTTTGTGAGTTTTTCGACGCAAAATGGATTCCGTAGAAGATTTTTGACGGAAAATGTATTCCGTCGAAAATGGATGAATTAAATTAATGCAAAAGAAATTTATTTTGTGAAGTTTTTCGACGGAAAATGAATTCCGTCGAAAATGGATGAATAAAATAAATGCAAAAGAAATTGATTTTGTGAATTTTTTCGACGGAAAATAGATGCCGTCGAAGATTTTTGAAGGAAAATGATTTTCGTCGAAAATGGATGAATAAAATAAATGCAAAAGAAATTGATTTTATGAAGTTTATCAACGAAAAATGGATTCCGTCGAAAACGGATTAATAAAATAAATGCAAAAGAAATTGATTTTGCGAAGTTTTTCGACGGAAAATGGATTCCGTCGAAGATTTTTGACAAAAAATGAATTCCGTCGAAAATGGATGAATAAAATAAATGCAATAGAAATTGATTTGATGAAGTTTTTCGACGAAAAATAGATTCTGTCGAAGATTTTTGACGAAAAATGTATTCCGTCGAAAACGGATGACTAAAATAAATGCAAAAGAAATTGATTTTGTGAAATTTTTCGACGGAAAAAGGATTTCGTCGAAAACGGATTAATAAAATAAATGCAAAGAAAATTGATTTTGTGAGTTTTTCGACGCAAAATGGATTCCGTCGAAGATTTTTGACGGAAAATGTATTCCGTCGAAAATGGATGAATTAAATTAATGCAAAAGAAATTTATTTTGTGAAGTTTTTCGACGGAAAATGAATTCCGTCGAAAATGGATGAGTAAAATAAATGCAAAAGAAATTGATATTGTGAAATTTTTCGATGGAAAACGGATTCCGTCGAAAATGGATGAATAAAATAAATGCAAAAGAAATTGATTTTGTGAACTTTTTCGACGTAAAATGGATTCCGTCGAAGATTTTGACGGAAAATGAATTCCATCGAAAACGGATGAATAAAATAAATGCAAAAGAAATTGATTTTGTGAAGTTTTTCGACGGAAAATGAATTCCGTCGAAAATGGATGAATAAAATAAATGCAAAAGAAATTGATTTTGTGAACTTTTTCGACGTAAAATGGATTCCGTCGAAGATTTTTGAAGAAAAATGTTTTCCGTCGAAAACGGATTAATAAAATAAATGCAAAAGAAATTGATTTTGTGAAGATTTTTGACGGAAAATGAATTCCGTCGAAAACGGATGAATAAAATAAATGCAAAAGAAATTGATTTTGCGAAGTTTTTCGACGGAAAATGGATTTTTGACAAAAAATGAATTCCGTCGAAAATGGATGAATAAAATAAATGCAATAGAAATTGATTTGATGAAGTTTTTCGACGAAAAATAGATTCTGTCGAAGATTTTTGACGAAAAATGTATTCCGTCGAAAACGGATGACTAAAATAAATGCAAAAGAAATTGATTTTGTGAAATTTTTCGACGGAAAAAGGATTTCGTCGAAAACGGATTAATAAAATAAATGCAAAGAAAATTGATTTTGTGAGTTTTTCGACGCAAAATGGATTCCGTAGAAGATTTTTGACGGAAAATGTATTCCGTCGAAAATGGATGAATTAAATTAATGCAAAAGAAATTTATTTTGTGAAGTTTTTCGACGGAAAATGAATTCCGTCGAAAATGGATGAATAAAATAAATGCAAAAGAAATTGATATTGTGAAATTTTTCGATGGAAAACGGATTCCGTCGAAAATGGATGAATAAAATAAATGCAAAAGAAATTGATTTTGTGAATTTTTCGACGGAAAATGGATTCCGTCGAAGATTTTGACGGAAAATGTATTCCGTCGAAAATGGATGAATAAAATAAATGCAAAAGAAATTGATTTTGTGAAGTTTTTCGACGGAAAATGAATTCCGTCGAAAATGGATGAATAAAATAAATGCAAAAGAAATTGATTTTGTGAAGTTTTTCGACGTAAAATGGATTCCGTCGAAGATTTTGGACGGAAAATGAATTCCGTCGAAAATGGATGAATAAAATAAATGCAAAAGAAATTGATTTTGTGAAGTTTTTCGACGGAAAATGGATTCCGTAGAACATTTTTTACGGAAAATGGATTCCATCGAAGATTTTGGACGGAAAATGAATTCCGTCGAAAATGGATGAATAAAATAAATGCAAAAGAAATTGATTTTGTGAAGTTTTTCGACGGAAAATGGATTCCGTCGAAGATTTTGGACGGAAAATGAATTCCGTCGAAAATGGATGAATAAAATAAATGCAAAAGAAATTGATTTTACGAAGTTTTTCGATGAAAAATGGACTCTGTCGAAGATTTTTGACGAAAAATGTATTCCGTCGAAAATGGATGAATAAAATAAATGCAAAAGAAATTGATTTTGTGAAGTTTTTCGACGGAAAATGGATTCCGTCGAAAACGGATTAATAAAATAAATGCAAAAGAAATTGATTTTGTGAAGTTTTTCGACGGAAAATGGATTCCGTCGAAGATTTTTGACGGAAAATGTATTCCGTCGAAAATGGATGAATAAAATAAATGCAAAAGAAATTGATTTTGTGAAGTTTTTCGACGGAAAATGAATTCCGTCGAAAATGGATGAATAAAATAAATGCAAAAGAAATTGATATTGTGAAATATTTCGATGGAAAACGGATTCCGTCGAAAATGGATGAATAAAATAAATGCAAAAGAAATTGATTTTATGAATTTTTCGATGGAAAATTGATTCCGTCGAAGATTTTTGACGGAAAATGAATTCCGTCGAAAATGGATGAATAAAATAAATGCAAAAGAAATTGATTTTGTGAAGTTTTTCGACGTAAAATGGATTCCGTCGAAGATTTTGGACGGAAAATGAATTCCGTCGAAAATGGATGAATAAAATAAATGCAAAAGAAATTGATTTTATGAAGTTTTAAGATGGAAAATGGATTTCGTCGAAGATTTTTGACGAAAAATGTATTCCGTCGAAAATGGATGAATAAAATAAATGCAAAAGAAATTGATTTTGTGAAGTTTTTCGACGGTTTTTGGACGGAAAATGAATTCCGTCGAAAATGGATGAATAAAATAAATGCAAAAGAAATTGATTTTACGAAGTTTTTCGATGAAAAATGGACTCTGTCGAAGATTTTTGACGAAAAATGTATTCCGTCGAAAATGGATGAATAAAATAAATGCAAAAGAAATTGATTTTGTGAAGTTTTTCGACGGAAAAAGAATTTCGTCGAAATTGGATTAATAAAATAAATGCAAAAGAAATTGATTTTGTGAAGTTTTTAGACGGAAAATGGATTCCGTCGAAGATTTTTGTTGGAAAATGAATTCCGTCGAAAATGGATGAATAAAATAAATGCAAAAGAAATTGATTTTGTGAAGTTTTTCGACGGAAAATGGATTCTGTCAAAGATTTTTGACGGAAAATGAATTCCGTCGAAAATGGATGAATAAAATAAATGCAAAAGAAATTGATTTTGTGAATTTTTTCGACGGAAAATAGATGCCGTCGAAGATTTTTGAAGGAAAATGATTTTCGTCGAAAATGGATGAATAAAATAAATGCAAAAGAAATTGATTTTATGAAGTTTATCGACGAAAAATGGATTCCGTCGAAAACGGATTAATAAAATAAATGCAAAAGAAATTGATTTTGTGATGATTTTTGACGGAAAATGGATTCCGTCGAAGATTATTGACGGAAAATGTATTCCGTCGAAAATGGATGAATTAAATTAATGCAAAATAAATTTATTTTGTGAAGTTTTTCGACGGAAAATGAATTCCGTCGAAAATGGATGAATAAAATAAATGCAAAAGAAATTGATATTGTGAAATATTTCGATGGAAAACGGATTCCGTCGAAAATGGATGAATAAAATAAATGCAAAAGAAATTGATTTTATGAATTTTTCGATGGAAAATGGATTCCGTCGAAGATTTTTGACGGAAAATGAATTCCGTCGAAATGAATAAAATAAATGCAAAAGAAATTGATTTTGGAAAATGGATTCCGTGAAAATGAATTCCGTCGAAAATGGAAAAAAATAAATGCAAAAGAAATTGATTTTGTGAAGTTTTTCGACGTAAAATGGATTCCGTCGAAGATTTTGGACGGAAAATGAATTCCGTCGAAAATGGATGAATAAAATAAATGCAAAAGAAATTGATTTTATGAAGTTTTAAGATGGAAAATGGATTTCGTCGAAGATTTTTGACGAAAAATGTATTCCGTCGAAAATGGATGAATAAATAAATGCAAAAGAAATTGTTTTTGTGTAGTTTTTCGACGGAAAAAGAATTTCGTCGAAAACGGATTAATAAAATACATGCAAAAGAAATTGATTTTGTGAAGTTTTTCGACGGAAAATGGATTCCGTCGAAGATTTTGGACGGAAAATGAATTCCGTCGAAAATGGATGAATAAAATAAATGCAAAAGAAATTGATTTTATGAAGTTTTTGGTTGGAAAATGGATTCCGTCGAAGATTTTTGACGAAAAATGTATTCCGTCGAAAACGGATGAATAAAATAAATGCAAAAGAAATTGATTTTGTGAAGTTTTTCGACGGAAAATGGATTCCGTCGAAGATTTTTGACCGTCGAAAATGGATGAATAAAATAAATGCAAAAGAAATTGATTTTGTGAAGTTTTTCGACGGAAAATGGATTCCGTCGAAGATTTTTGACGAAAAATGTCGAAAAATGAATAACATAAATGCAAAAGAAACTGATTTTGTGAAGTTTTTCGACTGAAAATGTATTCCGTTGAAGATTTTTGATGAAAGATGTATTCCGTCGAAAACGGATGAATAAAATAAATGCAAAAGAAATTGATTTTGGGAAGTTATTCGACGGAAAATGGATTCCGTCGAAGATTTTTGACCGAAAATGAATTTCACCGAAAACGGATGAATAAAAAAATGCAAAAGAAATTGATTTTGTGAAGTTTTTCGACGGAAAATGGATTCCGTCGAAGATTTTTGACGGAAAATGAATTCCGTCGAAGATTTTTGACGGAAAATGAATTCCGTCGAAAATGGATGAATAAAATAAATGAAAAAGAAATTGATTTTATGAAGTTTTTCGTTGGAAAATGGATTCCATCGAAGATTTTTGACGAAAAATGTATTCCGTCGAAAACGGATGAATAAAATAAATGCAAAAGAAATTGATTTTGGGAAGTTATTCGACGGAAAATGGATTCCGTCGAAGATTTTTGACTGAAAATGAATTTCACCGAAAACGGATGAATAAAAAAATGCAAAAGAAATTGATTTTGTGAAGTTTTTCGACGGAAAATGGATTCCGTAGAAGATTTTTGATGGAAAATGGATTTCGTCGAAGATTTTTGACGGAAAATGAATTCCGACGAAAACGGATTAATAAAATAAATGCAAAAGAAATTGATTTTGTGAAGATTTTTGAATGAAAATGAATTTCGTCGAAAACGGATGAATAAAATAAATGCAAAAGAAATTGATTTTGCGAAGTTTTTCGACGGAAAATGGATTCCGTCGATGATTTTTGAAGAAAAATGTTTTCCGTCGAAAACGGATTAATAAAATAAATGCAAAAGAAATTGATTTTGTGAAGATTTTTGACGGAAAATGAATTCCGTCGAAAACGGATGAATAAAATAAATGCAAAAGAAATTGATTTTGCGAAGTTTTTCGACGGAAAATGGATTCCGTCGAAGATTTTTGACAAAAAATGAATTCCGTCGAAAATGGATGAGTAAAATAAATGCAATAGAAATTGATTTGATGAAGTTTTTCGACGAAAAATAGATTCTGTCGAAGATTTTTGACGAAAAATGCATTCCGTCGAAAACGGATGACTAAAATAAATGCAAAAGAAATTGATTTTGTGAAATTTTTCGACGGAAAAAGGATTTCGTCGAAAACGGATTAATAAAATAAATGCAAAGAAAATTGATTTTGTGAGTTTTTCGACGCAAAATGGATTCCGTAGAAGATTTTTGACGGAAAATGTATTCCGTCGAAAATGGATGAATTAAATTAATGCAAAAGAAATTTATTTTGTGAAGTTTTTCGACGGAAAATGAATTCCGTCGAAAATGGATGAATAAAATAAATGCAAAAGAAATTGATATTGTGAAATTTTTCGATGGAAAACGGATTCCGTCGAAAATGGATGAATAAAATAAATGCAAAAGCAATTGATTTTGTGAACTTTTTCGACGTAAAATGGATTCCGTCGAAGATTTTGGACGGAAAATGAATTCCGTCGAAAATGGATGAATAAAATAAATGCAAAAGAAATTGATTTTGTGAAGTTTTTCGACGGAAAATGGATTCCGTAGAACATTTTTTATGGAAAATGGATTCCGTCGAAGATTTTGGACGGAAAATGAATTCCGTCGAAAATGGATGAATAAAATAAATGCAAAAGAAATTGATTTTGAGAAGTTTTTCGACGGAAAATGGATTCCGTCGAAGATTTTGGACGGAAAATGAATTCCGTCGAAAATGGATGAATAAAATAAATGCAAAAGAAATTGATTTTACGAAGTTTTTCGATGAAAAATGGACTCTGTCGAAGATTTTTGACGAAAAATGTATTCCGTCGAAAATGGATGAATAAAATAAATGCAAAAGAAATTGATTTTGTGAAGTTTTTCGACGGAAAAAGAATTTCGTCGAAATTGGATTAATAAAATAAATGCAAAAGAAATTGATTTTGTGAAGTTTTCAGACGGAAAATGGATTCCGTCGAAGATTTTTGTTGGAAAATGAATTCCGTCGAAAATGGATGAATAAAATAAATGCAAAAGAAATTGATTTTGTGAAGTTTTTCGACGGAAAATGGATTCTGTCAAAGATTTTTGACGGAAAATGAATTCCGTCGAAAATGGATGAATAAAATAAATGCAAAAGAAATTGATTTTGTGAATTTTTTCGACGGAAAATAGATGCCGTCGAAGATTTTTGAAGGAAAATGATTTTCGTCGAAAATGGATGAATAAAATAAATGCAAAAGAAATTGATTTTATGAAGTTTATCGATGAAAAATGGATTCCGTCGAAAACGGATTAATAAAATAAATGCAAAAGAAATTGATTTTGTGATGATTTTTGACGGAAAATGGATTCCGTCGAAGATTATTGACGGAAAATGTATTCCGTCGAAAATGGATGAATTAAATTAATGCAAAAGAAATTGATTTTGTGAAGTTTTTCGACGGAAAATGAATTCCGTCGAAAATGGATGAATAAAATAAATGCAAAAGAAATTGATATTGTGAAATTTTCGATGGAAAACGGATTCCGTCGAAAATGGATGAATAAAATAAATGCAAAAGAAATTGATTTTGTGAAGATTTTTGACGGAAAATGAATTCCGTCGAAAACGGATGAATAAAATAAATGCAAAAGAAATTGATTTTGTGAAGTTTTTCGACGGAAAATGGATTCCGTCGAAGATTTTTGACGGAAAATGAATTCCGTCGAAAATGGATGAATAAAATAAATGCAAAAGAAATTGATTTTGTGAAGTTTTTCGACGGAAAATGGATTCCGTCGAAGATTTTTGACGAAAAATGTATTCCGTCGAAAACGGATGAATAAAATAAATGCAAAAGAAATTGATTTTGTGAAGTTTTTCGACGGAAAATGGATTTCGTCGAAAACGGATTAATAAAATAAATGCAAAGAAAATTGATTTTGTGAGTTTTTCGACGCAAAATGGATTCCGTCGAAGATTTTTGACGGAAAATGTAATGTCGAAAATGGATGAATAAATTAATGCAAAAGAAATTTATTTTGTGAAGTTTTTCGACGGAAAATGAATTCCGTCGAAAATGGATGAATAAAATAAATGCAAAAGAAATTGATATTGTGAAATTTTTCGATGGAAAACGGATTCCGTCGAAAATGGATGAATAAAATAAATGCAAAAGAAATTGATTTTGTGAAGTTTTTCGACGTAAAATGGATTCCGTCGAAGATTTTGGACGGAAAATGAATTCCGTCGAAAATGGATGAATAAAATAAATGCAAAAGAAATTGATTTTGTGAAGTTTTTCGACGGAAAATGGATTCGTAGAACATTTTTTATGGAAAATGGATTCCGTCGAAGATTTTGGACGGAAAATGAATTCCGTCGAAAATGGATGAATAAAATAAATGCAAAAGAAATTGATTTTGAGAAGTTTTTCGACGGAAAATGGATTCCGTCGAAGATTTTGGACGGAAAATGAATTCCGTCGAAAATGGATGAATAAAATAAATGCAAAAGAAATTGATTTTACGAAGTTTTTCGATGAAAATGGACTCTGTCGAAGATTTTTGACGAAAAATGTATTCCGTCGAAAATGGATGAATAAAATAAATGCAAAAGAAATTGATTTTGTGAAGTTTTTCGACGGAAAAAGAATTTCGTCGAAATTGGATTAATAAAATAAATGCAAAAGAAATTGATTTTGTGAAGTTTTTAGACGGAAAATGGATTCCGTCGAAGATTTTTGTTGGAAAATGAATTCCGTCGAAAATGGATGAATAAAATAAATGCAAAAGAAATTGATTTTGTGAAGTTTTTCGACGGAAAATGGATTCTGTCAAAGATTTTTGACGGAAAATGAATTCCGTCGAAAATGGATGAATAAAATAAATGCAAAAGAAATTGATTTTGTGAATTTTTTCGACGGAAAATAGATGCCGTCGAAGATTTTTGAAGGAAAATGATTTTCGTCGAAAATGGATGAATAAAATAAATGCAAAAGAAATTGATTTTATGAAGTTTATCGATGAAAAATGGATTCCGTCGAAAACGGATTAATAAAATAAATGCAAAAGAAATTGATTTTGTGATGATTTTTGACGGAAAATGGATTCCGTCGAAGATTATTGACGGAAAATGTATTCCGTCGAAAATGGATGAATTAAATTAATGCAAAAGAAATTTATTTTGTGAAGTTTTTCGACGGAAAATGAATTCCGTCGAAAATGGATGAATAAAATAAATGCAAAAGAAATTGATATTGTGAAATTTTTCGATGGAAAACGGATTCCGTCGAAAATGGATGAATAAAATAAATGCAAAAGAAATTGATTTTATGAAGTTTTTCGATGGAAAATGGATTCCGTCGAAGATTTTTGACGGAAAATGGATTCCGTCGAAAATGGATGAATAAAATAAATGCAAAAGAAATTGATTTTGTGAAGTTTTTCGACGTAAAATGGATTCCGTCGAAGATTTTGGACGGAAAATGAATTCCGTCGAAAATGGATGAATAAAATAAATGCAAAAGAAATTGATTTTATGAAGTTTTAAGATGGAAAATGGATTTCGTCGAAGATTTTTGACGAAAAATGTATTCCGTCGAAAATGGATGAATAAATAAATGCAAAAGAAATTGTTTTTGTGTAGTTTTTCGACGGAAAAAGAATTTCGTCGAAAACGGATTAATAAAATACATGCAAAAGAAATTGATTTTGTGAAGTTTTTCGACGGAAAATGGATTCCGTCGAAGATTTTGGACGGAAAATGAATTCCGTCGAAAATGGATGAATAAAATAAATGCAAAAGAAATTGATTTTATGAAGTTTTTGGTTGGAAAATGGATTCCGTCGAAGATTTTTGACGAAAAATGTATTCCGTCGAAAACGGATGAATAAAATAAATGCAAAAGAAATTGATTTTGGGAAGTTATTCGACGGAAAATGGATTCCGTCGAAGATTTTTGACCGAAAATGAATTTCACCGAAAACGGATGAATAAAAAAATGCAAAAGAAATTGATTTTGTGAAGTTTTTCGACGGAAAATGGATTCCGTCGAAGATTTTTGACGGAAAATGAATTCCGTCGAAGATTTTTGACGGAAAATGAATTCCGTCGAAGATGGATGAATAAAATAAATGCAAAAGAAATTGATTTTATGAAGTTTTTCGTTGGAAAATGGATTCCATCGAAGATTTTTGACGAAAAATGTATTCCGTCGAAAACGGATGAATAAAATAAATGCAAAAGAAATTGATTTTGGGAAGTTATTCGACGGAAAATGGATTCCGTCGAAGATTTTTGACTGAAAATGAATTTCACCGAAAACGGATGAATAAAAAAATGCAAAAGAAATTGATTTTTTGAAGTTTTTCGACGGAAAATGGATTCCGTAGAAGATTTTTGATGGAAAATGGATTTCGTCGAAGATTTTTGACGGAAAATGAATTCCGACGAAAACGGATTAATAAAATAAATGCAAAAGAAATTGATTTTGTGAAGATTTTTGAATGAAAATGAATTTCGTCGAAAACGGATGAATAAAATAAATGCAAAAGAAATTGATTTTGCGAAGTTTTTCGACGGAAAATGGATTCCGTCGAAGATTTTTGAAGAAAAATGTTTTCCGTCGAAAACGGATTAATAAAATAAATGCAAAAGAAATTGATTTTGTGAAGATTTTTGACGGAAAATGATTTCCGTCGAAAACGGATGAATAAAATAAATGCAAAAGAAATTGATTTTGCGAAGTTTTTCGACGGAAAATGGATTCCGTCGAAGATTTTTGACAAAAAATGAATTCCGTCTAAAATGGATGAATAAAATAAATGCAATAGAAATTGATTTGATGAAGTTTTTCGACGAAAAATAGATTCTGTCGAAGATTTTTGACGAAAAATGTATTCCGTCGAAAACGGATGACTAAAATAAATGCAAAAGAAATTGATTTTGTGAAATTTTTCGACGCAAAATGGATTCCGTCGAAGATTTTTGACGGAAAATGTATTCCGTCGAAAATGGATGAATTAAATTAATGCAAAAGAAATTGATTTTGTGAAGTTTTTCGACGGAAAATGAATTCCGTCGAAAATGGATGAATAAAATAAATGCAAAAGAAATTGATATTGTGAAATTTTTCGATGGAAAACGGATTCCGTCGAAAATGGATGAATAAAATAAATGCAAAAGAAATTGATTTTGCGAACTTTTTCGACGTAAAATGGATTCCGTCGAAGATTTTGGACGGAAAATGAATTCCGTCGAAAATGGATGAATAAAATAAATGCAAAAGAAATTGATTTTGTAAAGTTTTTCGACGGAAAATGGATTCCGTAGAACATTTTTTATGGAAAATAGATTCCGTCGAAGATTTTTGACGGAAAATGAATTCCGTCGAAAATGGATGAATAAAATAAATGCAAAAGAAATTGATTTTGTGAAGTTTTTCGACGGAAAATGGATTCCGTCGAAGATTTTGGACGGAAAATGAATTCCGTCGAAAATGGATGAATAAAATAAATGCAAAAGAAATTGATTTTACGAAGTTTCGATGAAAAATGGACTCTGTCAAAGATTTTTGACGAAAAATGTATTCCGTCGAAAATGGATGAATAAAATAAATGCAAAAGAAATTGATTTTGTGAAGTTTTTCGACGGAAAAAGAATTTCGTCGAAATTGGATTAATAAAATAAATGCAAAAGAAATTGATTTTGTGAAGTTTTTAGACGGAAAATGGATTCCGTCGAAGATTTTTGTTGGAAAATGAATTCCGTCGAAAATGGATGAATAAAATAAATGCAAAAGAAATTGATTTTGTGAAGTTTTTCGACGGAAAATGGATTCTGTCAAAGATTTTTGACGGAAAATGAATTCCGTCGAAAATGGATGAATAAAATAAATGCAAAAGAAATTGATTTTGTGAATTTTTTCGACGGAAAATAGATGCCGTCGAAGATTTTTGAAGGAAAATGATTTTCGTCGAAAATGGATGAATAAAATAAATGCAAAAGAAATTGATTTTATGAAGTTTATCGACGAAAAATGGATTCCGTCGAAAACGGATTAATAAAATAAATGCAAAAGAAATTGATTTTGTGATGATTTTTGACGGAAAATGGATTCCGTCGAAGATTATTGACGGAAAATGTATTCCGTCGAAAATGGATGAATTAAATTAATGCAAAAGAAATTTATTTTGTGAAGTTTTTCGACGGAAAATGAATTCCGTCGAAAATGGATGAATAAAATAAATGCAAAAGAAATTGATATTGTGAAATTTTTCGATGGAAAACGGATTCCGTCGAAAATGGATGAATAAAATAAATGCAAAAGAAATTGATTTTATGAAGTTTTTCGATGGAAAATGGATTCCGTCGAAGATTTTTGACGGAAAATGGATTCCGTCGAAAATGGATGAATAAAATAAATGCAAAAGAAATTGATTTTGTGAAGTTTTTCGACGTAAAATGGATTCCGACGAAGATTTTGGACGGAAAATGAATTCCGTCGAAAATGGAGGAATAAAATAAATGCAAAAGAAATTGATTTTATGAAGTTTTAAGATGGAAAATGGATTTCGTCGAAGATTTTTGACGAAAAATGTATTCCGTCGAAAACGGATGAATAAAATACATGCAAAAGAAATTGATTTTGTGAAGTTTTTCGACGGAAAATGGATTCCGTCGAAGATTTTGGACGGAAAATGAATTCCGTCGAAAATGGATGAATAAAATAAATGCAAAAGAAATTGATTTTATGAAGTTTTTGGTTGGAAAATGGATTCCGTCGAAGATTTTTGACGAAAAATGTATTCCGTCGAAAACGGATGAATAAAATAAATGCAAAAGAAATTGATTTTGGGAAGTTATTCGACGGAAAATGGATTCCGTTGAAGATTTTTGACCGAAAATGAATTTCACCGAAAACGGATGAATAAAAAAATGCAAAAGAAATTGATTTTGTGAAGTTTTTCGACGGAAAATGGATTCCGTCGAAGATTTTTGACGGAAAATGAATTCCGTCGAAAATGGATAAATAAAATAAATGCAAAAGAAATTGATTTTGTGAAGTTTTTCGACAGAAAAAGAATTTCGTTGAAAACGGAATAATAAAATAAATGCAAAAGAAATTGATTTTTTGAAGTTTTTCGACGGAAAATGGATTCCGTAGAAGATTTTTGATGGAAAATGGATTTCGTCGAAGATTTTTGACGGAAAATGAATTCCGACGAAAATGGATTAATAAAATAAATGCAAAAGAAATTGATTTTGTGAAGATTTTTGAATGAAAATGAATTCCGTCGAAAACGGATGAATAAAATAAATGCAAAAGAAATTGATTTTGCGAAGTTTTTCGACGGAAAATGAATTCCGTCGAAGATTTTTGAAGAAAAATGTTTTCCGTCGAAAACGGATTAATAAAATAAATGCAAAAGAAATTGATTTTGTGAAGATTTTTGACGGAAAATGAATTCCGTCGAAAACGGATGAATAAAATAAATGCAAAAGAAATTGATTTTGCGAAGTTTTTCGACGGAAAATGGATTCCGTCGAAGATTTTTGACAAAAAATGAATTCCGTCGAAAATGGATGAATAAAATAAATGCAATAGAAATTGATTTGATGAAGTTTTTCGACGAAAAATAGATTCTGTCGAAGATTTTTGACGAAAAATGTATTCCGTCGAAAACGGATGACTAAAATAAATGCAAAAGAAATTGATTTTGTGAAATTTTTCGACGGAAAAAGGATTTCGTCGAAAACGGATTAATAAAATAAATGCAAAGAAAATTGATTTTGTGAGTTTTTCGACGCAAAATGGATTCCGTCGAAGATTTTTGACGGAAAATGTATTCCGTCGAAAATGGATGAATAAAATAAATGCAAAAGAAATTGATTTTGTGAAGTTTTTTTTGATGAAAAATGGATTCCGTCGAAAATGGAAAATGGAATAAAATAAATGCAAAAGAAATTGATTTTGTGAAGATTTTTGAAAAAATGAATTCCGTCGAAAATGGATGAATAAAATAAATGCAAAAGAAATTGATTTTGTGAAGTTTTTCGACGGAAAATGGATTCCGTCGAAGATTTTGGACGGAAAATGAATTCCGTCGAAAATGGATGAATAAAATAAATGCAAAAGAAATTGATTTTACGAAGTTTTTCGATGAAAAATGGACTCTGTCAAAGATTTTTGACGAAAAATGTATTCCGTCGAAAATGGATGAATAAAATAAATGCAAAAGAAATTGATTTTGTGAAGTTTTTCAACGGAAAAAGAATTTCGTCGAAATTGGATTAATAAAATAAATGCAAAAGAAATTGATTTTGTGAAGTTTTTAGACGGAAAATGGATTCCGTCGAAGATTTTTGTTGGAAAATGAATTCCGTCGAAAATGGATGAATAAAATAAATGCAAAAGAAATTGATTTTGTGAAGTTTTTCGACGGAAAATGGATTCTGTCAAAGATTTTTGACGGAAAATGAATTCCGTCGAAAATGGATGAATAAAATAAATGCAAAAGAAATTGATTTTGTGAATTTTTTCGACGGAAAATAGATGCCGTCGAAGATTTTTGAAGGAAAATGATTTTCGTCGAAAATGGATGAATAAAATAAATGCAAAAGAAATTGATTTTATGAAGTTTTTCGACGAAAAATGGATTCCGTCGAAAACGGATTAATAAAATAAATGCAAAAGAAATTGATTTTGTGATGATTTTTGACGGAAAATGGATTCCGTCGAAGATTATTGACGGAAAATGTATTCCGTCGAAAATGGATGAATTAAATTAATGCAAAAGAAATTTATTTTGTGAAGTTTTTCGACGGAAAATGAATTCCGTCGAAAATGGATGAATAAAATAAATGCAAAAGAAATTGATATTGTGAAATTTTTCGATGGAAAACGGATTCCGTCGAAAATGGATGAATAAAATAAATGCAAAAGAAATTGATTTTATGAAGTTTTTCGATGGAAAATGGATTCCGTCGAAGATTTTTGACGGAAAATGAATTCCGTCGAAAATGGATGAATAAAATAAATGCAAAAGAAATTGATTTTGTGAAGTTTTTCGACGTAAAATGGATTCCGACGAAGATTTTGGACGGAAAATGAATTCCGTCGAAAATGGAGGAATAAAATAAATGCAAAAGAAATTGATTTTATGAAGTTTTAAGATGGAAAATGGATTTCGTCGAAGATTTTTGACGAAAAATGTATTCCGTCGAAAACGGATGAATAAAATACATGCAAAAGAAATTGATTTTGTGAAGTTTTTCGACGGAAAATGGATTCCGTCGAAGATTTTGGACGGAAAATGAATTCCGTCGAAAATGGATGAATAAAATAAATGCAAAAGAAATTGATTTTATGAAGTTTTTGGTTGGAAAATGGATTCCGTCGAAGATTTTTGACGAAAAATGTATTCCGTCGAAAACGGATGAATAAAATAAATGCAAAAGAAATTGATTTTGGGAAGTTATTCGACGGAAAATGGATTCCGTTGAAGATTTTTGACCGAAAATGAATTTCACCGAAAACGGATGAATAAAAAAATGCAAAAGAAATTGATTTTGTGAAGTTTTTCGACGGAAAATGGATTCCGTCGAAGATTTTTGACGGAAAATGAATTCCGTCGAAAATGGATAAATAAAATAAATGCAAAAGAAATTGATTTTGTGAAGTTTTTCGACAGAAAAAGAATTTCGTTGAAAACGGAATAATAAAATAAATGCAAAAGAAATTGATTTTTTGAAGTTTTTCGACGGAAAATGGATTCCGTAGAAGATTTTTGATGGAAAATGGATTTCGTCGAAGATTTTTGACGGAAAATGAATTCCGACGAAAATGGATTAATAAAATAAATGCAAAAGAAATTGATTTTGTGAAGATTTTTGAATGAAAATGAATTCCGTCGAAAACGGATGAATAAAATAAATGCAAAAGAAATTGATTTTGCGAAGTTTTTCGACGGAAAATGGATTCCGTCGAAGATTTTTGAAGAAAAATGTTTTCCGTCGAAAACGGATTAATAAAATAAATGCAAAAGAAATTGATTTTGTGAAGATTTTTGACGGAAAATGAATTCCGTCGAAAACGGATGAATAAAATAAATGCAAAAGAAATTGATTTTGCGAAGTTTTTCGACGGAAAATGGATTCCGTCGAAGATTTTTGACAAAAAATGAATTCCGTCGAAAATGGATGAATAAAATAAATGCAATAGAAATTGATTTGATGAAGTTTTTCGACGAAAAATAGATTCTGTCGAAGATTTTTGACGAAAAATGTATTCCGTCGAAAACGGATGACTAAAATAAATGCAAAAGAAATTGATTTTGTGAAATTTTTCGACGGAAAAAGGATTTCGTCGAAAACGGATTAATAAAATAAATGCAAAGAAAATTGATTTTGTGAGTTTTTCGACGCAAAATGGTTTTTCGACGGAAAATGGATTCCGTAGAAGATTTTTGATGGAAAATGGATTTCGTCGAAGATTTTTGACGAAAATGAATAAAATAAATGCAAAAGAAATTGATTTTGTGAAGATTTTTCGACGAAAATGGATTCGAAAAACGGATTAAAATAAATGCAAAAGAAATTGATTTTGTGAAGAAACGGAAAATTTTTGAATTCCGTCGAAAATGGATGAATAAAATAAATGCAAAAGAAATTGATTTTGTGAAGTTTTTCGATGGAAAATGGATTCGGAAAATGAATGAATTCCGTCGAAAATGGATGAATAAAATAAATGCAAAAGAAATTGATTTTGTGAAGTTTTTCGACGGAAAATGGATTCCGTCGAAGATTTTTGACGGAAAATGAATTCCGTCGAAAATGGATGAATAAAATAAATGCAAAAGAAATTGATTTTATGAAGTTTTTCGACGGAAAATGGATTCCGTCGAAAATGGATGAATAAAATAAATGCAAAAGAAATTGATTTTGTGAAATTTTTCGACGGAAAAAGGATTTCGTCGAAAACGGATTAATAAAATAAATGCAAAAGAAATTGATTTTGTGAAGTTTTTCGACGGAAAATGGATTCCGTCGAAGATTTTTGACGGAAAATGAATTCCGTCGAAAATGGATGAATAAAATAAATGCAAAAGAAATTGATTTTATGAAGTTTTTGGTTGGAAAATGGATTCCGTCGAAGATTTTTGACGAAAAATGTATTCCGTCGAAAACGGATGAATAAAATAAATGCAAAAGAAATTGATTTTGGGAAGTTATTCGACAGAAAATGGATTCCGTCGAAGATTTTTGACCGAAAATGAATTTCACCGAAAACGGATGAATAAAAAAATGCAAAAGAAATTGATTTTGTGAAGTTTTTCGACGGAAAATGGATTCCGTCGAAGATTTTTGACCGAAAATGAATTCCGTCGAAAACGGATGAATAAAAAAATGCAAAAGAAATTGATTTTGTGAAGTTTTTCGACAGAAAAAGAATTTCGTTGAAAACGGAATAATAAAATAAATGCAAAAGAAATTGATTTTTTGAAGTTTTTCGACGGAAAATGGATTCCGTAGAAGATTTTTGATGGAAAATGGATTTCGTCGAAGATTTTTGACGGAAAATGAATTCCGACGAAAATGGATTAATAAAATAAATGCAAAAGAAATTGATTTTGTGAAGATTTTTGAATGAAAATGAATTCCGTCGAAAACGGATGAATAAAATAAATGCAAAAGAAATTGATTTTGCGAAGTTTTTCGACGGAAAATGGATTCCGTCGAAGATTTTTGAAGAAAAATGTTTTCCGTCGAAAACGGATTAATAAAATAAATGCAAAAGAAATTGATTTTGTGAAGATTTTTGACGGAAAATGAATTCCGTCGAAAACGGATGAATAAAATAAATGCAATAGAAATTGATTTGATGAAGTT
>JAVKPL010008676.1:0-33649 GCA_032173675.1 Gastrolobium villosum | reverse complement strand
AAAGTACTAGACATGGGCATTACTATTTGACCCAATGAATTCTCCTAAATATATAGCTTAACTTGTGCAACTTATATTGATCTGCAAGTTTTCTAGACCCCAAAAATGGAAATTTTAGGCCTGAAACTTGTGCAATTGGGTCAAGTTTCTTGGTTAGATGGGTAAGCTTAAACTGTTACAGAAAAAGACTTATAATTGTTTAGCTAAATTTTCATAGGGAAAATATTTTCTCTTACCAAAGACACATAACATAAGTGGGCTTACAAAATAGTCGAGTAGAAAAAGCTGGACCCACTCACGCTATGAACTTTTTGGAACCAGAAAAACTTTCTCCTTTAAGTGTAGAAAATGTTTTCCCATTTGCATATATCGTAAAGGGATACAGAGAAAATGTGGTAAAGGAGACAACTAACATGAATTTAGTGCAATGATTGAAGTTATGGTTAGGGTTAAAGAAAAAAATGGTAAAGGAGACAACCAACATGGCTTTAGTGCAATAATTGAATTTATGATAAGGGAAGCATGCCGTTACCATATACTGCCAAGTCTTCACATTTGTTAGGGACTCATTCACATAACCCAAATGCAATATTTTGCATCCTGCATTGATTGGGAGAGAGGGGTACACCATGTTTAATTAAGGGATGTGGACCCAAAATTAACAGACCCAGCTTTCGTTTTTCAAAAATAAAGTTTAAATAATATGAAGAGATAATGTATTGCAAAGTAAATCGAAAATGCGGGTGGATCAGCATCCACCTAAAAGCATTTATGAACTTTCATACAATATATTACAGAGACAGATAAGATCAAGGGTCGGAAAAGCAAAATATCTTCTGACAAAAGTCATTTTTAACTTTTATTTGAAGATAAGATTTATCCGGTAATTATTGAGTATAGGATACCGCATAATCTCATCATTTTTTTGTATTTGGATGCATACCCCTTTAATTTTATTTTTAGGTATAATAATTTTGGTGTTTTTAATCATATCTCCAGTGGTCAACTATATATTGTGTACTTTTAAAAAGTGCTTCACGAGTTGTATAGTCAGCATGTTTCTTCTCAATGCACTTGAGAAAGTACTATAAGTAATAACACAGATTTTGTGAATTTCATTAAAATAAAAAATATATTCATTTTTTTTAATAAAATTCACTTAAAAAGTATTAAAAAATATTGTTACCATTTCTATCTTATTATATTATGAAAAAGGAAATCAACAGTATGCACCTTCTTTTTATTTTTATATATAAAAATAAGGAATAACGTCTATCCTTCTAAAGGATATAAGTTTATATCCTTTTAGATCATAACCGTTGATTTTCGTTCATCAACGGTTATAATTTATTGGATCAAAATTATTAATTAATTAATAATAAATTTGGCCCATTAAGTTGGACCCAATAAATTATAACCGTTGATGGTGGAAATCAACGGTTAGGATCTAAAAGGATATAAATTTATATACTTTAAAATGATAGATATTTTTCCCATAAAAATATAGGACCAGGAAGGCTCTTCACTTTTTAATAATATGCATTTTTTAAGAGATAAACATAAATATTTATCGATAATTAATAGGCACCAGAATTGGGGCAAAATCATCTAGTTGTTCATTATTTGCCTAATGTTGATAAAGTATTAGACCCAGCTATGATATAATGTTATGTTAATTATTATAAAAATTTAATTACAGGTACATTTCAAAAAAAAAAAAAATTACGTCTACCATATATGACATATATAGTTGAAATGAAAAATACAATTTTGGACGTTCAGTTTAACCTGTTTAATGTGTTCAGGTTATTGAATGATATGGCTAAAAAGGAGAACAAATTAGATTTTACGTACAATAGTCTCACCTATAAGAAGAGGTTCAATGATATTATTATTTTTCTTGTTAAGCATCCTTCCAATGAAGTTACACTTACACCCATTAGGATTAGGGTTTTCGTTTTGTCATTTAACATGACATATCCAAGTTTCTTACACACACAATATTTTGTGAGGTTCACATTTTTTAAAACAAAAATAAATAAAAATTAATGCACGCAAAATGAATTTCTATAACATTATACAATTACTTTTCCTACAACATAACTCTTATAAAACCCTTAGAATTAATATCTTTTGAGATATTGAAAGTGCTACTATCAGCACGGTGTCTGAGAATAGGATTTCTTTGTCATCCATGATCGACCTAGGCCCAAAAACAAAGCTGCCTTAAATTTTGTGTTTAATGCACGTATTACGGAGGAAGAAAACTTTGGTACTCTGAAGCAAGGTACTCAAAATCGAAATTTTACCTGGAATCGGAAAGGGAATAAAAAATTGTAAATAGTAAAATCGTAATACAAATTGTAGATTTTACATGCACTTTAAAATTAAATTTTTATATACATATGTTCATGTGTAATTTTTTTAAAGAAAAATAGACTACCTGCACCATCTTTATACATTTGCATACAATTGTCACACTCTAAGGTTTAAGCTAATAAATCATTTAAATTATTATCATCGAAAACATTCTGTTCCACATGATCTTCAACTACATCATTCAGAATTGTCTTCATCTAAACTTTCATCTTAAGGTAAAGTTCCTTCATTTTCCACAATCCATTCATCTTCGGATGAAACATCAGCAATGCTATATTCAACAGTTTTTCTAACTTGTTTGACATCATTCCAATAGTTAAAATCGGGATTTAAATCTTAAAATCGGGACTTAAGTAAATTTGTCTGAATCGGGATTTTATATTGGAAAGGATCTTAAATGAAATCTAAATCGTTTTAGTAAAAATAAATCATTAAAATCGGGATTTTAAGATTTAAATTCAGATTTTAACTACCATAGAGTACTCAAATCATCAAAAGTGTATTTCTTTTTTCTTTTTTTAAATTTAAAAAAAAAATTGTGATGGAATTTTTTTTTAAAAAGTGATGAAAAAAGAAAGTATATTCACTTAAATTCTCTCCTAGTACCAAAGTTTTATTCATAAGGAAAAAATTCTGCACAACAAAGTAAAGAAAATAAATAAATAAATAAGTTTTTGATTTTAGTGGATCGATAAACTAGTAGTATATATGGAGGAGGAAAATAATTTTGGTATTTTGAATATTGAAAAATGTTTATCCTTTTAAATGACAACTTATATTCTTTCACTTCCACAAAGAGGTGGGACTCACACCTTTATTTTTTTTGTCAACTCTCTCTCCTCCTCTATCTATCTCTTTCTCTCTCTTAAAATGACACATTTTTTTTTTTTGAAAATATTCCAATCAGTTCATCGCTTCGCGACTAGTTCAATTCGGGGCGGGTGCAGGATTAAGGCTTTAAACTCCTCCCAAAGGTGGTGCTGGGAGGATTGCACACATGCTCTCATCCCCACCTGCTCAGCTCCCATGCGCCAACTGAACTACCACCATTTGGTAAATGACACAACTTTACATCTTTTAAAATGACACACACTTTACCCTTTGGATATATCCATCACTCGATATATTCTTCTTCTTTTTTTGGTGAAAACTCGATATATTCTTTACCAAATATGAAAAAAGAATAACATATTTGTATACCCTTACTTTTATTCTTATTTTATTTATATACCTATTATTTTTATTTTTTGTAAGATAATACCTACTCCAATTGTATCTAGGGATGTGCATATGTCAAACCGAACCGAATTGGTTTAAATGGTTCGATTCGGTTCAAAACTAATTCAATTCGGAAGTAATTCGGTTTGGTTGAACCGGTTCGGGTCGACCATAATTTGAAAAGAAAAAAATTAAAAATTAAAAAAATAAAGTTATAAAATTTAATTTGGTTCAGTATGAAACGGTTCAGTTCGGTTCAAAATGGTTCGGTTCTTAAACTGGTTCTAAAAATCGGTTTGGTTCATGAACTAGTACTTTAAAAATTGGTTCGGTTCATGAATTGATTTTTAAAAACTGATTATTTTAAGGGTGGTTCGATTCGGTTCGATTCATGATGCGATTTAGTGTTTTGATTATTTATTTTTTTGAAATATTTCAATCAATTCATTACTTCGCAACTAATTTAATTCGAGACGGGTCTAATTTATTAATTATTTTGCACACCTCTAATTGTATCAAGAAATCTACTTTTTGAGGAGATAAATGCATAAGATAGCAGATTACCATGTACGGGCAAGAGACTAAAAGTCAAAGATGTGGGTGCGTAATAACAGTAACAAGGATTAAGGTTGTAAAAGAGGTACGTCAACTTTTTTACCTAGATACCATGTGAATAGTCTTATTTCCCAATCTGTCACGGGGTAAGTTCTCTACCCGGTGTAGTGAACTCGGTTTGCTAACGTGTCTCACGTTTCTAGTGGACACCGAATTCGCTACACGGGGTAGCGACCTTCAAATCTTTATTTTTTTAATTTGTTACTTGTTATCCACTAAAAACGTCAAATCGAATTCGCTACACCGGGTAGTGAACTTGACCCCGTGCAGATTGAGAAATAAGACTGTTCGCGTGGCATTTAAGTAAAAAAATTGTCCCTACCTCGGAGCTTAATCTTTTGCTTAAAAGGGTTTTATCCGAAGGTGAATCATCCACCTTGGGTGAGAGAAAGGAGCCTGAAAAAAATCATCTATTTTAAGAGAGAAAGTCATTGTAATCCATCTCAATAGTGGGTGAAGAAATGAGAGCAATTCATTTGAGTTTCATGATAGTGATACTATTTTTGTTACCCATTTTCATCGTGGAAGTTTGCTTAGATTTTCACTTTGAGGGGACTTTTCCGCTTTAAAATTGTTTCGATCTTATCTCTGTTTCCTTTGCATTTCTATTTGTTTTTTTTTTCTTCCGCATTCTTCATTGAGGCCAGCTCCTTAAGCCATACTCAGAAATCATTAACTGCATTTGTAATGAAAGATTTGTAAGAGTTATTGGATCATGCGAAAGGTTTAGAAATTGCGGTTTGGATGTAGAGGATCATCATTGTTTACAATTACTTCTTGTTAGCGTAGATTTGAGATGATGCTCCATATGCTTGAGTCTTTTGCATCACATCACGAACTCACAAACTCACAAATTGCTATGTCGCACGAACAGATATGTACTATCTCTCGAGAGGAAAGGAAAGTGTGTGGGCACTTTTCAGAAAAAAAAAAAAGTTTGATCTGTTCTTGTCAACATTCCATCTGCATGATCAGTTTCTCATTTGCTAGAAGAAAAAAAATCCTTTTTATTTCATTGTCTTTTAGCTAGGGTGTATCGTTCTATAGTGGTTCTCTTTTGTTTGGTTATTATTATTATTTCACAGTTTATATAGATTACCTTATTTACTTTAAACAAAATACTATTTAACATATTTTTTCTAATTTTTTTTACATAGCATAGAATTTATTATTTGCTAGGCCCCACAATTATTCTAAAGTAATATCAGTATCTGTACACAATTTATGCTAAATATAATAATTGTGTACATATATTATTCAAAATTTTAACTACACTTACCCAGACAATAATACGAAAATATGAATATAAGATTTGTTTTTTTTTCCAAAAAATAATAATAATATGAATATGAATATAAGATTTGTGAATCCGGCTTCACAGTGTCTCTGAAATAACAATCCAAGTGTTCGGCTATTAAACCCAATCCACTAAAAGAATTTGGGTGTGCTAATTATGGCCCAACGGACCTCAAGAACAGTGAAATTTGTGCCAGTTTGGTTCTCTTATTTTTAGTTTATCTCCTTTTTATAAGCAGAGGATTACTTTTTTTTTTTTGAAACAGAGGAATTAAAAACAAACTAAAGCCTAATTACACGTGGCCAAGCCACTCCCCTAGAGTCATTCTCCAGCAACCCAAGACAACTTTGGGGAGGAGTATCCATCAAAACAGTTTCCCAATTCAAAGATTGAGAGTACCCCGCCAGCCAGTCAGTCACTCCATTGCCCTCTCTATAAGTATGAACAAAGGACACATGCCAATCACAATCCTTCAACTTGTTGATCTTCTTCACCAGGCCTGCATACGGATGATTTGAATCACACCCAATCCGGATCATATCCAAAGCTACTTGGGAATCCCCTTCGCTGATCACCTTCCTATACCCAAAATTCCAAGCAGTCTGTAATCCCAGTAAAAAGCCCCATAATTCTGCTTTGACAGAGCTACCTACTCCCAGGTTTCTAGCAAATCCCATAAGCCAATGCCCAGATTCATCCCTTAGGACTCCTCCACACCCACTCTTTCTATTACCTTCCAAAGCAGAACCATCCGTGTTTATTTTTATCCACCCCATCGGAGGTGGTACCCATTGAACAAGGGTTTCCACTTTCTGCCCAACTTGCAGCCCAGTATCTCTGTACAGTTTCCTTGCCTCGAAGAAATTTTGCAAAAAAGTCCGAATAGATCTAACTGTGTCCTCTATTGTAGAATTAGTATTTTCAAAAACAAAACTATTCCTATCTTTCCATATAAACCAGCAAATAAGCCCAAATAAAATACTGCCATCCAAGCCTCCCAGTAAGCTAATTTTTGGAGATAAATTGGACACTAACCAGTTCTGCAGGTTCTGGCTACAAAAAGCTGTCCAATTCTCCCTGCTAATAAATTTTCTCCATATTCGTTGAGACCAGGAGCACTCCCTCATGACATGACTGCAGCTTTCAGGATAGGAGTTACATCTAGGACAAGTATTTGAGGCAGAAAAATGCCTTTGAAACCTCCTTAGGTTGGTTAGAAGATTTTCACCAAGCAAAGGCCATAGGAAAGTCTTGACTCGAGGAGGACCCTCCCATTGCCAAACTGAGTTCCAGTGAGGCTGAACCTGAGGAGGATCTTCAATACAGAGGCTATTCAAAGCTGTCTTGAAGGAAAAGTTACCATCATGGGATTGCTCCCAAATCACCTGATCATCTCCATCATCCAGCCGAGGGGGACAGGTACCTGCAATACAGTTCAAAGCTTCTTGTGTTAGAAAATCCCCAAACTCCTGCCATTTCCACTCTCCCTGGTGATCCACCATCTGAGCTATCATAACAGTATGGGTGCCAGGGGGTAAGTCCTGGACTGTATGCTCCTTTAGAGGGCCAATGGGCAACCATTTATCCTCCCAAAATGAACTATTAACACCATTCCCAATAAAGATCCTTGACCCTTCATAAATTTTGGGCCACACCCTTGATAAGCCAAGCCATAAATTAGAATAGCCACTTCTTTTCTTGATCGAAGGCATCAACCCATCCTCCACTTTATATTTACTTCTCAAAACCTGCACCCAAAGATCATTCCTATGAGTAAGAGTTCTATGCCCAATTTTCATGAGGCAAGCTTTGTTGGTAAGTCTCAAACTCCTAATCCCAAGACCACCCTTCTCTTTGGCCTTACACACAGTATTCCAAGGCAATGCATGGACTTTCCTAGCATCTTGATTGGATCCCCAAACAAAACCCCTCATTTTCTTCTCAACTTCATCACACGTTCCAAGGGGCAGAAGAGCAGTCTGCATAGAGTAAGATGGAAGGGCAGCCAGGACAGATTTGGTGAGCACAATCCTACCTGCCATGGACAAGGACTTAGCCTTCCAAGCACTAAGCTTGCTATTCGTCTTGTCAATTATATACCTAAAGGTATTTTTATTAACCCTCTTGTGGAGGATAGGAATCCCCAAGTACTTGCCTAAGTCAGCAGTTGGAGCAAAATTCAAAATTTGGCAAAGATCTCCTCTCTTAACATGATTCACATTTCTCGAAAAGAAGCACCTTGTCTTACTGTTGCTCACCTTCTGCCCAGAAGCATCGCAAAAATGATTCAAAATATCAGAAACCAGCCCAGCTTGCTCTACCGAGGCTTCAGCAAACAGGAGCAGGTCATCTGCAAAAAACAGGTGGGAAATGGGAGGACCTTTTCTTTCGATGAGTTTTTTTTTTTTTAAATTTATGTCAGCTTTTTTATATTTGTTTCACAATTTTACTTTTATTATAAACTTGTATTTATAAAGGGTTTTATAATTCTCATGTAATATGAGAGTTAGAACTTTCCTACATACCCTTCGATTTTCGTGCTGATATGGGTCCCACATATGATTTTTTTCTAACACATGGGTTCCACGTGCTTTTTATCTCTATGACATGAGATTTCAATTCTCATGTAAAATGAGAATTATAAAACCCATTTATAAATCTTATCTCATATCCTGATAATCAATTCTAATAATATATTATTTTATCTTTACTCCTTCAAAATCATCATAACAATTCTATACAATCCTCAAATAGCTTTTAGCTTTATTTTTTTAAGTCCAAATTTTTTTAGCTTAAAATAATATATTAAATGATAAAAAATAATTTTTATATTATTCTTATTTTTATATATAATTATTTTCTTTCGTATCCTTTTTGATAAGTCATTTATCAAATATGATAAAAAAAATAATTTATGTATATTATCTTTATCTTTATAATTATTTTCTTTCATGTTATTTTTGATAAGGGAGTTTTGTTGCACAAAAAATGTGCTTGCTTCATAGATATCAATGCTCGGTGATTGTATTGTTCGCTAAAAAGCATTATTGAACTTTTCTAAAAATTAATGTGTCGTGCTACTGTCCAACATTATGACGTTTTCCAACAACCCAACATGAGTTGTAGATATTTAAAAAACGATTCAAAAGTTACGATGAGCTACGTTTTTAATTTTAATTATTAGATTCGTTAGATTACAGTTATCATTTTATCGAATTTAATATAAATATTCATGATATCTTATATTTTTTATAAAATTAATTGATATTATAAGTTTAGTTTTATTTTTTTGTTAAATTATATAATATTAAATAAAATATATACTACATGAATTTAAAATATTATTTAATATCAAAATATGTCTTAATATATTGAAATTTAATATTTTTTAAAATTAATGTATAAGTGATTATGATGTAATGCTATATCCTATATCCGAAACAAAGTAGTCATGTTCATTTAAATTTAATTTTGAACTTCTTTTCACACGAAACATGTCCATCTACCTTGTAATGAGAAATCTCACAGAACTTATTTAATTATTAATTAAATATGAGGACGTGAGGCTACATTAATGGTTTTATATATATCTAACAGGAAAGTTCTTTTTTTTTTTTTTCTTCTTATAAATAGAAGTCAGGCCAAATAGATTTTTATAAAAACAGTTTTATAATTAAAAAAAGTAAGAAATCAAAAATTATTAAGAGAATTTTTTTTAAAATTATATTAGTTTTTTTGAAAATGTGCGCTTGTTTTTGAAATATACAGCTTTTAAGTAACTTGTAGATTAAATTTTTTATATAATTATCAAATAACTTATAATTTTATTTTTAAAACTATTTTTTATACTTTAATTTAAAAATAACTTTTAACTCACGGAAAGGTTTCACCATATTTTCATTTGTACAAGTAAACTAATACTTTTTTATGCACCGACTGTAAATGACGTGACAGGCGGACTCTTACATTGTTTAATGCTATCGTAAGCTATGTCCTGGGCGGAAATTTCTTCAATAGAGCGTAACTTAGTACTCCTTTTTATTAAATAGGAGGAAAAAATTTCATTTTAATCATATTTTTTTTATAATTTTTTTTTAAGTCTCAAATTTTTTCCCTTTTTAATATGAATATAAATACTCCCGCTCTATCAAAGATTTTCTCCTTATAGGCATACGTGTGACTTTGATCAGAAAAGTGGTTCTCTAGCCAGGGCAATGCTACCCATACATATTTATCGTCACAAGTCATAACCTGAACATTTTCCTGGTCAAAGTCAGATGTAGCCACATCTGTAGTTGTGGTTCCAACTTCCAATAATTGCATGAGCAGCATTATTCTTCTATTATTTATATCCTCAATGTTTGCATAGAAGGCATTGGCAACCAAGTGCGAGGATGTAGAGAATATAATGCATTGGTCTAATTAGAGAAAATTCCATTAAAATCTAAGTGAATAGGTAATAAAGTATATGTTCAATTTAAGAATATTAAAGATGGGGAAATATGACGTGGGTGAATGTTTCCCATGCGGAAAATCGTGTTTCAATTATCATTTTTAGCACCCATGAAACTTAATGTTTGATTGTAACTGGGAACAATGTTACTCATCAATGATCAACTTGCTGGTTGATTTGGGAGCGGCTTCCAATAATGTGTATATTGTGCGTGGCATTCAATAAGAAAGAGTACTTCTAACTCTGATATTTGAATGTTAAACAATAATATAAATCATTAAAAAGACTCTTACCCAAAATTTTATATTGGTATCAGAGTATCAGTGACCACAAGGTCACGAGTTCGATCCTCACCGCCCTACACTTGTAGAATTAAATAAGGCCCTCACACAGCTTGGGCCGACTTGACAAAACACAAAATCATTGGAGTTAATTTCACTAAATAACTTAGAATTATTTTCGATTTAGTGAAACTCTTATAAAATAATTCAATAATCAAATTGTGTTAAAAAGAATGCCAAACAGAATTTTATTCTCAGTTCATATATTAAAAGTAGTATATTACACACCTTTGACATATCCCTATAAGACTATAGAGAAGCCATTTTATTCAGAAGCAAAGCAAAAAGTATAAAAAGCCAACAAGCACGGGCGGTCGATGAGAGATTCTCGTGAAATCAAATGCAAATTGTTTGTCTTCTACTGTTTGGTTGCTTCAATCGTAATAATGATTATGGAGACACGGGTTCAACCTTTTCGTCACGGAATGACTTGTTCCTAATAAAATTATAAAATTAACATTGCTACAACTTTCGAAGAATCGGTGAAGCAGCAATATTATAAAATGAAGATGTTCTTTGTTGAAAAGGCCATATGAATTCCAAAATATTAACCACCATCTCAAAGTCGCTCAAGCTAATGTACGTATGTACACTAGAGCTGAGAAAATCATGAACAATAAAGCATGGCACTTCAACAAGGCTTTTTTTTTTTTTTTTTTTAGTACAAAACAAGCCTTCTTTACATGGTGCACAAATTGGGACATAAACTGACATACAAATTACACTTGTTCCTGGTGTGTATTCACTGTTGGTCCAGGTGTTATGGCAAACTGCAGACCCCTTCGCTGCCCTGATTGTAGAACGAAAGCAACTTGGGTTGCTGCTAGTGCTGCAGCCTCCTGTTTCACCATAACATGAAAAATATAAGAATTTCCCAGAACATAACTGATAATCCATCTCCATGTGTTGCAGTTTCCCAGCAACACGACCAAGAGATATGAACAAAAACGGAGCCAAAAAGCATCATTTCAAAACAAAATTTATAAATACTGAATTGGCCAAAAACAAAAACCAAAATTTAGTCAGAGCTACAACTGAAACTTACTTGTCTTTGTCGCCGACGTTGCAAAATACTGATTGCCCAAGCCATGATATAGCAAGGTAAAAGAAATCCAGCAGCTCGAAGCAAGAAAAGCTGCAGAAAATGGTCAGTTAATTAGGTTTGCTCGACAATACATTTGAAAGCAATAGTACAATACAACAATAACCATATGAACTACTTAGCCAAAAGGAACTCAAGTGACTTACAGAGAAAAAAGTGGATGGATCATCTTCAGCATCAGCATCCGGGACAGAAAGTGCATGCCTCAAGAGTAAAAGGGCCATAAACTGCTCCAAATAGAATGGATTAGGCTTGAAAGTATGTGCAAGTTAGCATTAGCATACTAGCATAGTCAATGTGCATCAAGACCCTAAAGATCATATCAAGTAAAATCAATTTTTTTTGAATTTCCAAACAAATATGCCTAAAGCTTCACACTTTTGTTGCTATATCTACTGTCCAATAGCATGGCCTCAAGAAAATGGATGTCTGGTGCTCATTCATATATGACTGAATTCTACAAATAATTTGTTAAAAAGGACCAAGGTTAATAATCCCTTACAATTAGAACAGCTGAACGACAAAATGCAGCTCCACTGGCATTAGAAGCAGCATATCCATCATATTCTGCTTCAAAGAATTGGCGTTCTGCCTCTGCAATTGCCAAGAGTCGAGGATCACGCAAGTCCAAAGGCGTGCCAGAGATTGTCCAACCTCCACTGCAAATATGGTCATAACTAATGAGACAGGAGTTTCAAACAAATATCACTTTTAAGAGTTTGAAATAAATTGCTTATACATAGAATTAACATACTAGAACTAGACTATTTTAAAATAGAAACATTCAGCTTACCCTATATCAATGGTAGTTTCTTCGGGTTGTGGACGAGGTGGTGGGGCAGTATAACCAGTTTGATAGGGCTGAGAATTCAATAAACAAAAGGAAAATGAACTAACATCAAAGATATGCACTCATTTAATATCAATGGAAGGATTAAAGTATACAGACACATTCAGAGAGAGAGAGCATTTGGTTCAATTCAAAGATACCATTGTACAAAATTATCATTCAATAAAGCTATATATTTTTTTTTTTTTAAAAAGGTATGACCAAAGGGAGTTCACAAGTCACAACCATTATCTACCATCATCACAACCTCGCAATATTATGAAATATGAAAATTTAATGTAAAAGAAGCATACCTTATGGCATATCTCACAAATCGTGTCTCCTTTCTCGTTGCACCAATGCTGGACGCACTTTCTGTGAGCGTACTGTGCAAAAAACAAATTCCATCAGTTCATGAATTAGGAAGAAAAAAACAGAGACGAGATATATGAAAACCAATGCCACATATAAAGCAACGTTCTCAGCATCAATAACGCATCTACCAGTTCAACACAGGAAACCAATTATGCTATCAAAAATAAAAGACGGTGCTTCCCAGAAGCATTTTATTACCAAGTAAGTTTTTTTCATATCTCAATTAGAAGTAAAAAAGGATCTAATTTGTAACCCGATAGGGTAAAGGGCATAATAGCATGTATTGGAGCCATAATTAACTAATTATAACAATCGATTAATGTTACTTACTGCCCAATTAATTTCACCGATCGATTATGTTTATTTTTATTATTATATGGGTAATCATAATCATAATAAATATAAATATTGCATCAATATCCTACCTTAATTGATTGGTAGTAAAACATTAATTGATTGGTACCGTATCTACCTCTTTTATTTATTTATTTATTATTTTTGGCTTTTTAATGAAACGAAGACCTGGAATTCGGAGAAAACGAGAATGTACCTTAAGACTGCCGCTGCAGGCGCAGGGTGACTCTAGATTGTTGGGGCTGTCCTCCTCCTGACAAATGCGACACTCCGCCATCTGCAACAGCGGCTCCTCCTCGTCCTCCTCCGTCGCCGGAGAAGAACCGGAGGGGCCCTCATCGACAGGTTCAGGAGAGGGCTGAGCCGGGTGTTGGGTCAGCGGCTCAACCGGCACGGGGCGGACTAGACGGTCCACATACAGCACCAAATGATCGCTCATTGATGCTTTTTATTTATTTATTTATTTATTCAAAAACCAACCCAAACCAAACCCCCTGAGGAACAATATTATCAAAATCAAAATTTCAAAAAGTTAAAGTAAGAGGGGGAATGGAATGGAATGGAATGGAATCGAACGCGGAACCGAGAAAAAAAGAAAGAAAAACCCAAGATCGCGCTGTGAATCGGCGGATCCCGAGAAAATGAGGGAATCTGAGACTCACCGGAGAAAAAGGGTAATAAATTGTAAGAGAAAGAGGGAAGAGAGAGAGTGTGTTTGCGTGTGGAGGAAATAAGACTTTGGGCGCATATATAGGGGAAGAGAGGGTGTTGTTGTTGTTGGTGATGGTGATGGTGCTGTTTCTTTGGTTTTGTTCGGTGGCTTCCTAGAATTCGAATGTGGAATTTTGGAACGTAGAAAAGGACATTATGGTCATTTTGAGACAGGCATGTATTCATGCTGTTGATATTAATATTATTACGAGTTTTATGTTTGTTACTTTACCTACCTTCATTTTCCTAAAGAGATAAGATTCACTTACTTTTCTTTTTATTTCATCATTTTATTTTCTTTCTATTTTTTATTGTGTGTGTTAAAAATAAGATAATTTTTCTTTCTCTTTCATCATTTTACTTTTTATTTCTCCTTTTTGTATGTGTGTTGGAAACAAAATTTATGTAATGTAAGATAACATTAATAAAATTTTATTATTATTGTCTTGCGCTGCCGCGTAAACGACCCGTTCCCCGTCTGTGTGACCGGGTTCGGGACCCACATCTTCTGAGTCAGGACAGATTTTCTTCGTAATCGAAGACAGCTTCCAATTATTATTATTTTTGCTTTTTTTTTTGCAATTTTTGTTTGGTACTATTTTTTTGGATCGAGCAATTTTCTTTCTTTCTTTTTTCATAATTTTTATCATCATGGTTTATTAATCATATCGGATGTCGTCTTATGAAATATCCGTTTAAATGCATGCTTAATTTTTATTTAATTTTTAAATATATAAATTTTATTCTTAAAAAAGATTAATTATAAATTATTTTAAATATTACATATGTGGCTGATCGATTAACAAATTAAACTTTAAAAAAAAATTATTTGAGTAAATATAAGGTAGAGGGCATTAAATTAACTAAATTTATTTAATTGATACAAAATTTGGTTAAATTAGAAATCGATATTCAATTTGTTAAGTCAAATAATATTTAAAATTATAAATAATTTTCATTTATCTAACGTAATTTTTTAAATCATTGAACAATCATAAACGCTAAATTTATTATTAATTGTATTAATTTGAGTATTATTTTATTTCATCTATACAAAAAATTCAATCCACTCAATTTTTTTATAAATAGGAAAATAATTAGTAATTATATTATAATTATTGATAATAAATTTGATATTTTGAATTTATAGGAATTTCAAGATATTATATATAAATGAGAATAGTTTTCCTTTTTAATTATTATTTAACTTATTCAATTTAATTACAAAATAATATTATCAAATTAATACAATTTATATAAGATAATAATTAAAAATTTAAATGATTCCCGTTTACATGTTACTATTTTAAAATGCTTACAAGTTCAAAATTATCAAATTTATTATAAGTATTCAGTAATGTCAATATGATTATTAATATTTCTTTTTTCTTTCTTCATTTGTCGAGAAAAAAATAGAGTGGAATGAATTTTTTGGACAAACAGGGAAAAAAAAAAACTCAAATTATTATTATTATTTTGGTAGAGGGGATGAGGGGTAAAAGTAAAACCCAAAGAAAATAAAAAAAAAAACAAAAAAAGAAAAACACAGAAAACTAAGGAAACAAATCCTGGGGCATCTCCTCTTAGATCACCTAGTCTGAAGTTGGTGCTAATGCTTTCTTGGCTAAAAAGTATTTCCTTGCCTTGGAATATACAGAGGCTTGATCAACAAGTTCTTAGCTATATTCCTTCGAATAGTGAGATTCTGGATTGGTCGCACCCCTTGTTTGTAGAAGGTTTTTGAATGCCAAAGCATCGCCTTTAAGTTCTACTCTAGTCAAACCCAGGTCTCAGCAACATTTAACCCCATAAAAATAGCCTAGAACTCCACTTTCTTTGGATTGCACCAACATATATGGTAAGAGAATCCCTTAATCCACACGCCTTGCGCATTATTGAAGATTTCACTACAACCAGCGCCACGAGAAGTGAGGCAAAATAGCTACAACATTTAGGTTAATCCGAGAAGAAGGAGAAGGTTTCCAACCAGCACTTTAGGAAGAATTATGTTGACATGAATAATAATTTCACACATTGTCATTTAAAAAAATCTTTTAGATTATATATATATATATATATATATATATATATATATATATATATATGGGAAATCATTATCTCATTTTACATGAGATAACTCTCTTATGTTGTCTCACATCAAAAATTGTGCCACCATTTTTTTTTTCTTTCTTTTTTTAATAAATGGTGGGCCCCACCACATTATGTGTCTATAGTAGGAGATAACTATCTCCTACAACATGAGAAAATAGAATCCCTATATATATATATATATATATATATATGATAGGATCAACTTACATTGGTGTAAGAATAATTTGAAGTTTGACACCTCATCTAAGAGCCGATAGATCAAAAAAGATCAACGACTCTGATTTGTAAGCATGTGATACCATTGATCTTTTTTGATCTAACGGCTCTTAGATGAGGTGTCAAATTTCAAATTTGACACCGGTGTCAAAGGATCCTGCTTATATATATATGTATATTTAGATCTAAACATTGATTTCCGTCAATCAACAGTTAGAATTTATTGGATTTTATCGTAAATTACTAATTAATTAATAAGTTGTCCCAATAAATCATAACCGTTGATTGATGAAAATCAACGATTAGAATCTAAAATGACACAAAGTCATACGCTTTAAAAGGACAGATGTTTTTCCATATATATATATCCAACCGCTTTACGTACAGTAACGACAGGTGTATGGTTATGATTCACTACATTCAATGCTTTCATCCTTTGTATGGTTATGATTCCCTGCATTTAATACTTTCAAGCATATATATGGCAAGTATTTGATTGATGCACGTACAACAGCTGCAGAAATGTAAACCCCATATATATATGAGAAAAATATTTCTCAAGCAGCTTGAGATATGTTTATTTTCATCACCTAAAAACTAAGTCGTTTTGTTTATTTATTCACCTTTGAATGATTATGATTTCTTTTTTCTTTCTCTTCCTTTATCATCATTGATCCATCTTTGTACGGTTATAATTTAGTATGGAGAGATAAAGTTATCTCAAGCAATTTGAGAAATGATAAGCCTATACATAGGGTCAAGATAAAGTACAACCATACAAAAGTAAATCTATGATGATTATTTTGTAACTACCTATTTCGATATTTTTCTCTTTCTTTATTTATCACCATTGATCCACTTTGGATTGTTATAATTCTACCACATAATCATGTCATGGTTTTTTTTAACATAAGAGAGTCCACTTCTGAAAATAATACCCCATATATACATGGGAAAAAAATTTCCAACAACTTGAGATAAGTTTATCTCCGGCTACCCCAAAACTACGTCGTTTTGTTTATTTATTTCCGTGTATTAATTGATTCACCTTTGAATGGTTATAATTCCCCTTTTCTATCTCTTTCTTTATCGCAATTGGTCCATCTTTGTGTAGTTATAATTTAGTAGCCGGAGATAAAATTATCTCAAGTAGCATGAGAAACGGTGAGCTCATATATATATGTGTGGAAGGGTATTTTAACAAACAATTATGGTTACTAACAATCAATTTTACCGTTAGATCGATTATGTTTATCCAACAGTTATATTATTTTATATTTGTATGATTATGATTCCACGTATTTAATATTTTATATTTATTTTAACCTTTATATGGTTATGATTTTTCATATTTAATGCTTTCACATTAGATATGGGGAATCATATCCATACAAAGATGAAGATAAATATGACAGCTGGATCAACATAATCAATCTAACGATAAAATTGATTGATAGTAACCCTAATGGGTTGTTACAATATTCTACCCCTATATATATACAGAGAGAAAAATATTTCTCAAGTCATTTGAGATATATTTATCACCGACAACCTCAAAACTACGTCGTTTTGTTTATTTATTTCTTTATATTAATTGATTCAACTTTAAATGATTATGATTCCCGTTTTCCCTCTCTTCCTTTATCATCATTAATTTGTCTTTGTACGATTATGATTTAGTGACTATAGATAAAATTATCTCAAGTGAATTGAGAAACGTTAAGACCATAATATATATATATATATATATATATATATATATATATATATGAAGACCTCCTATGCATCATGGATTATATATTTTGATGATGACAAAGAGCTTATAAAAAATCTCAAATTGAAGATGGAGTTTGAAGATATAAGTAGTTAGGTATTCTTAGAATTCTTGTTACACACTATATTATATCATAGAGTATCTACCTAAGCTCCAATGCATATCATGCTAATTTCATAATAATTAATAATGATTAATATTTTGTTAAAAAATATGTTTTTTTAAAAAATGAAAAACTAAACCATTAAAATAAGTTTTAATGATGTATATGAAAACAAAATAGATACGAAATTAAGAGACATTAATTAGAAATCAGTTTTTAATAAATAAATAAAAAGTAGCTTTATATATATGAAATGAATGCAATATGTATATGCTTTCTACATGTCATCGTCACCTAGTTATTGGGTAGATACTTTGACTTGTCAAACTATATTAATTGAATAAGTAATATAAGAAATAAAGCACTTTAACATCTATTTTGAAAAGGAAAGCTGTCGGACTTTATTTCTCAAAAATGTCATATAATTTAACTTTTGAAAAACAATAAAAAAAAGGAGAGTAACTTTTCTAATCAGTGTACAACTATATATTTCACGCGCTCTTCACAACTATATATACATATATATAAAAAAAGGGATTACACAATAGCAATTTTCGATCTCTCCATGTTAAAAAGAAAAAGCTCTCTATTCAACAAAAATAAAATCTATCTTCTTCCGCCTGCAAAAGAAACGCTGGTTCTGTATATTTTTTTAAGGGTAAAGTGTGTGTCATTTTAAAGAATATAAAAGTTATGTCATTTTAAGAGAGAGAAAGAGATAGATAAAGAAGGAGAGAGTTGACAAAAAAATAAAGGTGTGGGTCCCACCTCTTTCTGAGAGTGAAAAAATATAAATTGTGTTATTTAAAATAATAAACATTTTCCCCTTTTTCTAAACACTGAAATGCAGTTCTCAAAGTTTCGTCACAAAAGCTAAAACACTAGGTCTCAAGCTTTTCTTCGTTCTGAAATGCCATTTCTGATTCTCTTTCTTGCATAGTCCTAGTTTCTTGGATGCTCTTTGTTCATATCTCTTTTTTGGATGATGTTGCACTGGTGAGCTTACACAACACATGTAATCTGAGTTAACACAAAGTGGTATTACAAAGATACAAAATCTTGGAGCTTTTTACGGTACAATCAAGAAACTCAAATCCTTCGTGAATCTTCGATTTAAAGCATTTAATCTAAAATTTCCAGATTTACTCAGAAAAAGTTTTTAAAAAAGTTTAGAACATTTATTCACCTCCCCTCTAGGTGTTTCGTAAGCGTCTCGTGTAATAAGTCACTTACCCAACACTATATATATGAGAAAGATGTTTGCAGATAAGTTATCTGAATTTATTTCCAAAAAGTCGTCGTTTTGGTGTTAAAACATTAAAAAATTTTAATTATAAAGACTATTATAACCCTGAAATAAATTAAAATTACCAAAACACCATGATTTCCGCCCAAAATGACGTTGTATTGGGCTTACTGCAGATAACTTATCTGCAGTAACTGCAGAAAAAATGAACCCTATATATATATAGGGTTTACATTTCTGCAGCTGCTGTGCGTGTATCAATCAAATACTTGCTATATATATATATTTGGCTTTTTGATCCTTATGACCCTTATTTAATAAATAATTACTAATTTGACCCTCATTTTAAACTAATACGAAAATTTAACCTCTCCCACAAACATAACACCAATCTGCCCCTGTTTGACCGTTGACCACACATCCTACCCGGGTACACACCCACGTATCCGGGTATTTTTTGAAATTTCTTACCTACCCGGGTAGATAGGTGTGTACCCGGGTAGAGTTCTTCGTTTCTGGGCATATTTTGCATTACTTACCCGGGTACATAAGTGTGTACCCGGGTACATTTTGCCCTCCCACAAGTGATGGATCGATCTGGAGGATATGATGATTCCAGGATTCCATCTTCAGTCTTCGAAAGAAATTCTAGTCCTCTGGGATGGAGTGTTGCTTCTAATGAGTCGTTATTTAGCATTCATGTAGGACAGAATAGTTTCTCCAGAGAAAATTCGTTCATGATTGGTGGCTTAGGCATATCAGATGAATTGACCAAGTCTGGTGATTTGTGTCTGTTTAGCCGAACCCCAGCAGTTATTGTAGAGGAGATAGACACTGCCAGAAAGAGTCTCGACGTAGAGAACCTGCAAACAACAGAAACATCAGACGAAGCTTTCAAGTTAGAAGAAAGGTTCAGTGATGACCAAAACGAAATGAAGACTTCATCTCAAGCTGCAAGTTGCAAGTTGTCCAATTCCAATGTGTCTAGCCTTTCCCATAGGAGTGGAGCCAGCACACAGTCTTTTGCTTTCCCAACGTGAGTCTATTTTATTCTTTAGTGCTTGTACATTCTTTTCCTACAAGTCAATGCTAGTTTTTCTTTTTTTTTTTGGTAAATAGAATGCTAGTTTTTCAATATGAACTAACTGAGGAAGAAAATATGCATATGTTAGTTTGGACATGCTTATGTCTGTTCATAATTAGGTTCTGCTCTCTCATGTCCTTTGCAACTAACTTATAGACAAGTATATATTCACTATCTTCTGAGCATGGTAACTTACAAGGACATGCATGTATAGGTATATAAAATCTCAGAACTAATATCCAGTCAATGAGGAATATCCCCTTTGTTCATTGCAGAAAGAAACGTTCTCGCCCATTGTGCTGCTGTTCTAATTGTAGCTGGCCATTCTGCTACTCTATATCACCAACCTGCTGTCATACGTGGCCAAGCTCTAAGTGTTCCAATTGTGGCTTCCCGTTCTGCTACTGTTGGAACTATAGCCATACAAATGCCTCCCCTATGTATGTTTCCTTCTCTTCATCTGTGACACTTACCCAGGTACACACTTATGTACCCGGGTAAGTAATGCAAAATATGCCCAGAAACGAAGAACTCTACCCGGGTACACACCTATCTACCCGGGTAGGTAAGAAATTTCAAAAAATACCCGGGTACGTGGGTGTGTACCCGGGTAGGATGTGTGGTCAACGGTCAAACCACTACGAGAAAAACGTTCTTTAGGTACATGTGATTTGCCACATTCAATGAAATCATCATAAAATTACAAAATTATCCTTAACTTTATTCATTTTTTTTAACGTCCCAAATTACCTTTAAAAAAAAAAGCTCTCTGATCTGAGTATGTCATAAGTAAAACCAAAAACACGGATTTTTTTTTCTTCAATCTTCAATTTAATTGAGGAGTTTTCATTTCTTCATTTCTTAATTTATTTCGTCTTTCTTCGGATCTCCATTCCCAGCAATCACAGCTTCAAAGTTTTTTTTTCCCTCTTTTATTCTAGCTTAACATTTTTTCACATTCGTCTTTAAAACTTCTCAGAGGATCAATAAACCCTAGACACTTCTCTGCAGGTGGATATGTGATCATTTTTATTTCGCTTTCTCTTGCATCACGAGGGCTTTCTCTCTGTCTCTCAATTTTTTTCTATTTAAACATTGGGAACAAATTCATTCAATTTTTGTTTTTACTTTGGTGTGGTGTGCCGGAGTAGAGGATTGTTCTGCTGCAGCGACCGCAAGTTGCAGAGCTCGCAGCTTCGACGAGTTACTTTCTATCGAAGAACGGGAAGATGAGAATCACATATTTGGTTAGCAATGATGTTTATGTGTAGTTTAGTTCTCTCGTTTTGAGCTTTATATGCTAGTGTAACAGTTTCTGAATCCACTAACTTGTTTTCTCTTGCATATTCGTTTTCTCTTGCATCGTCTTGCTGAGTATTTGCATGTTTTTCTTATGAACTTTATTTTTTTCAAGTCAGTTTTAAAGGTCCTTTCTGGTTTCATTTTAAATCAGCATTTACTTCTCCTTTATTTGATAGTCTTTTATAGTTTTAATACTTTTGGTGAATGAGGTGATTGTCATTTGATTCTAGAGAGATGTCTATATACATCTATACAAATTAAATTCTATTTTTTCTCTGCTGGCCCCTTTTATATCAAGCATAATTTGGATTATTTTTTTTTTATTTTATTTGCAATTCAGTTATTATTGTAAGATTACAATGAACCTCGGTTACATTACACCCAATATTAAGGGGGGAAGGAGCCTCATCAGGTAATAAATGCTACTGATTCTTTTTCTCTATCTCAGTTATTCGAGTACAAAGCATATAACAGTTAACTATTTTCTTGTTGTAAAAAACGTGGCATATTTATCATTTCGAGATGGTACCCAGTTACCAGAGTGGGACGTGGTTGAAGTTACCTAAGGGTTAGTCAATATTTTTTTTTGCTTTGATGTAGGCACTTGGTTATAACTAGTAGCTGGTTGTTTGAAGCTAAACACTATTAGTTTGAGTCTATTCTAATATTTTGTGACAGTCACTGGATGAGAGGCAGAGTTTGAATGTGTGGTGATTTCTTGGAGCTATTTATGGGTATGATTGCACCTCCGAAATAGCAATTTTTCGTTTTTCTTTCTGAAGGCAGTGGTTCGTGGGATTGGTTTCTCTCAAGATACTTAATTATTGCCAAGGTTGCAATATCACTATGACATTAATTATATGCCTTGCAGTCATGGCTGATAACTTATCTCTTTTGATGCACAAAAGGATATACCCTCACTTCAGTTCTATATGTTCTGGGACAACAACGTACTTGTTGCTTAGGGATATATTTCATTTTCTTTTAACTTTGATTATCCCCCACATAAGTGAATTATTGAGAAAAAGTCGTGGGGGATATGTCTCCATATCACTTCAAAGTTAGACAGATGATTCAGTGCTTTTGTTGAGGTGTGTCAAATAATCCAATTCCCATTTGTGATAAGAATGTGTGTATAATGAAATGATCTTAGATTTTATAGCTGTTGGTGGAACTACAAGTTTAAGCATGTGCGTCAATGGTAACAGAGGAGCAGCCTCATGTTATGTTAGTACCAACTATTCAGAGTTGAGGCCCTAGATGATATGTACTACCTATACACAGGTTCAGTAACATGTCTTATTTTTCTTCTTATTAAATTTACTGATGAACTCTTCGGTTATAGTATTTGCCTAAATTATGAAGTATTCGTTCTATTGTTCACAGTATCTTTACTGCTTCGGCCATTGTTTAACATTGCTCGGCTCAGATTTTAATTTGTATTATTGTCCTACTTGCGAAGTTTCAAGTTGTTGATTAAAACTCTTAGATGTTTCAAGTTACTTTCAAGTAACAAGTAATGCATTTTGTCGTCATTGTATGTTAGTTACTAATCCGTTATGCTTCTAACAGGTAAATCTGACAGTTTATGTTCTCCTGTATAGGTGTTTGGGCATTTCTTCCCAAAATCCAGCTACCATGAAAGGCTAAATTTCTTCCTAGGGATTACTAATTTTATCACTCGGTTAACAGGTATAAGTGAAGGACAGGACAACCTACGCTCTCATAGTTATGTTTTAGTAACTTTTTTAACTACCAAAGAATATTTATAGTTTAAAGTTGGTCTTAGCTGTTATTTGGTGATCTGCAGACTATAGACATAAAGATCAACAAGGTAAAGAAAACGATTTGCTGAAAAATTATAAGGTCTCCATTTATTCTTGAAAAATTATTTGGTCTTAAATTTATATTATTTAATAATCATCTGGTTTTCTCTTTTGCTTGTATACAGAGAGTTCAAGCCACCCCTGCTTATGGTCTTTGCTCAGGTAGCCTATACCCTCTTATATTTTATCGCTGAAGCTTCCTTCAATCATGGGATGAGTCCTCATGTGTATGTAACCTATCGGCATGTTGTGGTTGGAATTGTGATGTTCCCTTTTGCATGATTTCTGGAGAGGTACATATATATTTCTGTTCAAATGCATTTGAGTTCAATGCAACTTCAATCAGTTTATTTCAAGCTAACAATTAAATTCGGTTTGATCACATAACATTTATTATAGCACCCTAACAGCCATTAACCATTAAAACTTAAAACCTAAAAATTAAAATTTGATTTGATCCATCTATTATATATATTTTTCAGTCCAACACAATAGCTTTTGAATAGATAAAATCCAAGTTCAAAATTCCTACATTTGTGCTAATACATCGTCTATGTAACACTTATCGCATGCATGGTGTATCAATACTTTTTTTTGGGTGAAAAGTGTATCAATACTTTAACTGGGTCTTCTTTTAACAAAAAATTATTTTCTTCTTTTTGTTGGTCCCCCCTCTTCCCTCTCTCTTAAAAAAAATAGAATGCTACACCAAAATTATATATGTCATCAAAACTATTTAGCGTGATTATTGCATATCACTTAAATGAAGCTAGTGGACAATTTTGTTATATTGTCTTATTGCTTTATTTGATTAGAATTTCTTTTAGTTGCATTATTTCTATCTTCTGATTACTGAAAGCATAGATCTGTGCACCATAAATCTTAAGTATTATTAAGACTTGCAACTACAAATTAGGTAAGGAAATATTAGGAATTATTGTACTAGCAACAAATAAACTTGCAACTACAAATCAGATAGGGAAATATTAGGAATTATTGTACTAACAACAAATAAACTTACATGTTCTCTATTGGTGATGATAAACAACTTAAGAGCTGGGAACTTGAACAGAATAAGGTCAAATCCCCATTTCAATATTTATTTTTGGGGCTGTATATTTCAGCAATTAAGGAATCTCTTATCAATAAAAGGCTACTAAAACACAAGTTATTGTATTTGGGTTATTAGGTCTTATCATGATCATCAGAGCATTTATTGCTTGGCTCTTCATTCCACATTTGACATTTTACTAACAGGAAGATGTGATTCAGTCTTCCAGGTAAGTAACTCTTTATTCACGGAGTTTGACTATAATGTGTTTTTTTTTTATACGGCACCTTTTTTTCTTCATCTGATTTCATGATATCTATAGCACAATTTGTGAAATAAATTGGTCAATGTGAAGCTGAATGAAAGAAACCAATTTAATTTGAAAACAATTACATCACATGTCAATTCACATTTTTCTTCCCACTAATTAGCTAATATTAGACAAAGCTTACGAAAAGGATTCGCCACACCAACAATTGAAAACAATTAACACCTTAGATTAGGTGAGCCTTTGTACAAAAGTTTCATCATTGTGACTAAAATGCTCGTCGTGTGGCATTAGCTAATTGATAAAATTAATTTGGCTAGTAATTAAAAGTTGTTACTATACTGAGGCCTGATTTAAGCAAGTAATTGAAAGTTGCATATGTGATTTAAGCAAGTAATTGATGTTGAAAATGAGTGTAGGTGATGGATCTAAGATTGTGATGCACTCGGTGGTGATTGATTTATCGCTGGGAGCTTTTAAGAACCCATGCATGATTAGGCTATCATTGCTGCACTTTGCTTCCACCAACGCTTTGAGGGAATGGGCTTGCGGGTTGCATACTTCAGGTAATTCATGTCTTCGTTTTATTATCCCATGGTTCATGTGTTAATTTTATATAAATGAGTGAGTCTTGTTAACAATCTAATTGGTATGATTTTAAAACAATTTGAATATAGATTCAAGCTGAAAGCCATTAGGATTTCTTCTTCTCTGCCAAAACCTCATTTGGAATCGCTTTGCGGATCGGTTCAGATGTGTATAGTGATAAGATCGGTTCAGATGTGTATGGTGACATAAATCCAACTTCTCTTATTGTAAAGGGGATTCTAAATGTTGTATCTGTAGGGCTTTTGAATTAGTGGCTGGTTACAATAAATTCTTTAATTTTTCACCTGCTAATGACACATGCTTTAACAGTAAAGTCCAACTTGCAATAAGGTCATTTCATATTTCCTTGCTTATTTGATCCACATTTTTATTGTTGAATTTTTAATTTGAATTGCTGGAAAGTTTGTATAGTTGTACATGTTCGTTGACATTGTAAGGCCAAAATTTACACACCTCTAATCATGTATTAGTATCCTAGTTATTTAATTTGGTTTCTGAATCCTTATTTTTGGGTGCACTGCATAGTTTCTCTAACCACGACAGCTACTTTTTTTTTTTAAATATCATTATATTAGCCACGGTTGAGATGTGCCTAAATGTAACTAATCTCGTAGCTAAATTAATACTACCACACTAAAATAAAATGTGGCTAAACCCAAATGCCACGCCTCATATAGCCACATTCATAAGGAGTGTGGTTGCTTTAATTAGCCACATTTTTTATGTGATTTAGCCACTATTTTAAAGGTGGCTAAACAACGATTTTTTTGTAGTGAACAGGGGCAGATTGGTGTTATGTTTGTGGGAGAGGTTAAATTTTCGTATTAGTTTAAAATGAGGGTCAAATTAGTAATAATTTATTAAATAAGGGTCATAAGGGTCAAAAAGCCATATATATTTGAAAGCATTAAATACGGGGAATCATAATCATACAAAAGATGAAAGCATTAAATGTGGGGAATCATAACCATACACCTGCCGTTGCTGCACATAAAGCGGCTGCAGAAATGATTTTACCTATATATATATATATATATATATATATATATATGAGGCAAAATCCTTTAACACTAGTATCAAATTTGAAATTTAACACCTCATATGAGAGTAGTTAGATCAAAAAAGATCAACGACTATGATTTGTAAGCATGTGACACCATTGATCTTTTTTTTATCTAATAATTCTCAGATGAAATATCAAATGATCCTATGTATATATATGTGTATATATGTGTGTGGTGTACAACAAGGAAAGTGACTTGTGTCAGCAGTGAGAAGTCAAACAAGCATCGCTACTTGAAAAAGAAAGTAACTCTTTTTAGGTATTCAGATCCTTATGTTAATTATTTCCAACTTAACAGGGGATGTCTTCATTCAGCATTAAATTCTTAAGCTAAATTCGTAAGCTGTATTTTCAGATCACATGTGCATTCATCAATTTTATATAGAGAAATATTATTCTTATGTAATATAAGATAATATCTTTCACCAACAAAAAATATAAGATAATATTATTTTCTACATATTCATTAATTTTCTTATATTTTAATTTTTAATTTTTAATGTTTTATAAGTGAACGGACCCACTCATGATTGTTTCTATAATAGTAACATGAGATTAATAAATTCTTTTTATATGGCCTTCGTCAATGTCCATTTCAAACGGCTACAAAATCACATGGTAATTTTTATTTTTATTTTTATTTTTAAGGAGAATCAAAATGCTATCTGTCTGGCTACATGACATGGAGAATCTCGTCAACGCAAGTTATTATTTTTAGTCATAAATGGTATACGAAATAAATATTAATAATTATTAATATCCATCACCTAAAACGCTTCTAGTTCAGACATGCAAAGAAAAACGGTATTGAAAGATGGCCAAGTTTTCTATTTGGAACTCTAGTCAACGGCAGCCACGAATCATTATCTAGAAAAATGGCTTTATTGAGACCAGTAATGGGAGAACATTTTGGGTGCTCCGGAGCACTATGCTTCCGGCCAAAAATAAAAAAAGAGATAGAATTAGAAGAGAGTTAAGAAAAAAATTAGGAATTTAAATGAATTTACTTTTTTTATTTTGAGAAAAGAACCACCTAATTTTTAGATTCTGAGCCACTGTAAATTTTCTCCGGTAATGGTGATTCTTTATAATAATTTTTTTATACTTTTTCATTAGTTATATCTTTTTCATTTTATTAAAAAAATGAACAGAAATTTGAACGGTTCATTTGAGATGTGCATCCCTTGTGGATCCGATTCACGTAAATCAAATGAACTATCTCATTTTCATATTGAAGATGATCTTTAATGCATTTACATTTATTAAATGTATATTCCTATTTATGATTAATATATAATTTATTGTTATTATTATCATTATTATTATTGTCATAAGGTTACTTATTATTATTTTTAAAATTTTAACTTTCCATTTTATTTATATATATACTTTTTAAATTTTTCATTTTTTCTATCCTTTTAACTTTGTTAAATAGCAATAACAATGTACATTTTTGTTTACCAAAAAAAAATGTACATTTTTAATAAATTATAAAAGGTGATACTTTATTATAGAAATATAAATTATTAAATTCCTCAAACTGCTATTATAAATGTTTTAATCTCAATTTTTTTGTAATTGGATAATGAAAGAAAACTTGATAGTATCGATAGAAACCCCTTCCAAAGCCTGAGATGCAAGATTATATAAAGGGGTAGAATAGACAGATTTATCTTTTTTTTTTTTTAGTACATAGATTTATCAAATTTTTAAATGTGTTAAATAAGAACTTAGATGAAAAAAATCATAGAAGTGTAAGTGATTAAAAAAAATACAGGAAGCTAAGTGATTCAAAGGGAAATCATAAGGTTTTTTTTTTTTTTTTTGAACTTTTCCCAATAAATACTACCTACCTTATCAACGATGAAGATTATAGAAGATCGTTAAAAAAAAAGGATTTTAGAAAGAAAAAATAAAATGGAGGTTTTACCTCACCTTTAAAAGGATAGGAAATCTTTTGTAAAAGGTTAGTTAAGTGAGACCAGTGAAAAAATTTTGAAAAGAAATTTGAGTATAAGATCTCTTTAGAGAAGAATCTTGTAACCATAATTATTCACTAAAGAAACTTGACTTTTGTAATCATATTATTTTGAGTTTTATGTTTGTTATGTTACATGATGTAACATAATAAATCTACCCACACATTTGAGAAGAGAGAGGAGAGAGAAGAAAGGAGAGAGAAAAATCAAGAGATAACACTCACATAAACATAAAACCCATTTATTTTATAGTGAAAGATTTTCGGGATTAGGTCTTGTGTTTTTTATTTTTTTGTATTAGAAGAGATTTTTCATGTTAAAAATTATTATGTGTTTTTTGCTCCGTCTCTTATTTATGCAATTTTTTTTGGGTTTTCGTTTTGTCCTTTAACATGACACAACAAAGTTTTCTACGCACAATATTTTGTGGGCCCCACATTTTTTAAAACAAAAAAATAAATAAAAATTAAGGCTCGCAAAACAAATCTCTATAACATTAGACAATTATTTTTCCTACAACATAACTATTATAAAACTATTTTTTTTTGTCGTGCGATTTAGCAAGGGATTTGATTTTCTCATGTTGCATGAGAATTCAATTCTCATGTTGTGACTCAACTAGTGGTGGACTCCATACTTACTAAAAAAAAAAAAAAATTGCACGCAAATCGAATAATCACTAATACGAGAGTTGAATTGTCATATGAGAATTTTTTTTCCTTTAACCAATCTATATAGGCTAAGCTCTAAGTACCGAGCCGTGAGCTCCATTTGACAACTTGCGAACTGCTTCCACGTTGATTAAGGAATCCTGTCTCAACGTACCTCACTCCGGAATTAACTTTTTTACCACGCGCTCATTGTTGTTACATTGTTAACTGTTAAGGTTCAGCCTCGCTACAGCCATAACCGTGCTCTTCATGTTTTCCTAATTCTAAACTTTTGCATGGAAATTGAAATTAATAATGATTCGTGATTTGAGCTCTATTTTTTTTTTTAATACAAACGAAATTAAAAGAACAAACTAGAGGTCTCTGACCATTTTAGGTCAGACTACTCCTCTATATTCATACCCCAAAATTTTCACACATCCTTCGGGAGGATGATCAAAGAAAATAGTCTCTCAACCTAAAGTAATGGCAAAGTTTGCGAGCCAATAAGCTGTCCCATTTCCCTCTCTATAGATATAAGTAAATTTCACTTGCCAATCACAATTCCTAAACTGGATGATCTTATTAATTAGCCCAGCTAAAGGATGGTTAACAGAAACTCCTTCTCTTATTAAATCAAGAGCTACTTTGAATCTCCTTCATGATTACTCTTCTATAACCATGATCCCATGCCGTTTGAAGTCCCAAGAAAATTTCCCAAATTTCATATTATAATATTAGAAAATTAATGTTACGTCCAGATATTTTACCACTCGTGGCAAACAAATCTATATCCCTCGTACAAATCAGATTAGGGTGATTAAAAAAGAATGGAGGAGAGTATTTTTTTCTAAAAAAAATTAAAACTTATAACATTTATAAAAACAAATGAAAATCATTGAGACCTCACTAACTTCTAATTTGATTTCTTCCACGCGATGTTTGGTGGAAGATTTTTTTTTTTGGGTGCCTATAAAAATTGAGATGGGTTTTTTAATTGACCATATTTGGTAGGGAGTTTTAAAAAATTTGTCCATCATTTGAATTTGCATAACAACATCAGTTTGACAATTTTTGTGTAAAATTGAATATTTTTGCAATTTCAGAATATTACCCAGAGGATAGGGTACAAAAAAAAAAAGAATATTACCGAGAGGATGGGAAAAATTTAATGTGATCCTGATTCATGGTGATCCTTCCACTAAAAATGTTACACTTGGAGGAAACAATATTTCTCTCACTCCTCCGGCCGACTCATTGAAATGTGCACCGGGAGCACAAAATTAAAGCTCGGGTGGAAAAAATTTAATGTGGTCCTGACCGTGATACTTCTACTAAAAATATGACACTTCTGTTATAAAAAAAATGTGACACTTGGAAGAAGAAAATATTTTTCTCTCTCCTCTGGCCCACTCATTGAAATGTGCATCGGGAGCACAAAATTAAAGCGCTAGAGAGTGATATTCTCATTACCCCATCAAATCAAAAAGTAGAAAAAAAAGTAATGGACACAAATATCCCTTCTCAATAAACGTGCCAATTTTCTTGGTAATATTTCAACCTATCAAGCAATTTTTATTTTTATTTTTAATTTTTCTATCAAACTCATTTTTCCATCATATTCCTAATAATTGTATTTTCATGATATAAAATGTTTCTCCTCTACCAAACGCCCTCGTTTAATGTTTGAAAAACTATCTATTTTTTTTTTGAAATTAATAGGCTCTCACAATATTTCCATAAGCTTCGACTCTTTGCATCTGTTAAGAGTTAATCTAAAGTACAAGGCAAGTTAGAGATAAAGATTTTATGGAAAAAGTTATACTTACAACTTAATTTCGTTTATAACTTTTTGCAACCATATCTTAACCGTTGATTTCCGTCAATTAATGGTCAAGGTTTTTGCAAATCAAATTTATTAATTCACAATAAATGACAACCATTAATTGACAGAAATCAACGATTAAGATATGATTATAAAAAATTATAAATGAAAATAGATTGTAAATATAACCTTTCCCACATTTTATACCCCTTCCAAAAGATTATATATGGAAATTGAACCGAAATTCTTTCTTTTCCTATGCTCAGCTCTTGGTAAACAAACTCCGTCTGATCATAAACATATCCGCCACAACGTACATCTCTGTTTCCATATTAGTTCCTTGCCCTGCAATAAAATCAGCGTCAATCGGAACTGTAACTGAAATCATCACCAATTGTTTATTGGGTAAAATCAAAATAGTTTTATTTATTTATTTTAAAACTAAGAAATAAGATATTATAACAACCAATTAGAATCACTACTAATATTACTACCAATTAATTTTACAGTTAAATTAATTATGTTGATCCAACAGTTATATTTATTTTTATATTATGATTCTCTATATTTAATACTTAATATTTATTTCTATCTTTGTATGATTATGATTTCCTATATTTAATACTTTCACATTAAATATGTCGAATTATAACCCTTCAAAGATGCAAATAAATATAACCGTTGAATAAACATAATCGTTCTAACGGTTAAATTAATTAATAATAACATTAATAGTAACCTTAACTGGTTGTTACAATATCCCATTCCTAAAAGGCTAAAACTAATCTTTAAAAAACAAATCATGTTTGAATATCTAATTATGTACACGAAAGAGTAATAATTTAATCTCATGGTAATCCTCTTGATATATTTCTTTTACAACGGTTGCTGTAAGTCAACTGTATAAATGAATAACAAAGCCAAATAACATGGCAACTTAAAAAGATAAGCCAAACTCCCCATAGCTCACTTGACAACTAAGTTTTCAAAGTTTTGCTTGGGTTAGAAGTCCAAACCCTGCACCGCTAGGATTAGTCTAGTGGTGTTAGATGTGTGTAGTGTGTATTATTAGGTTGCAAGTTCGATTGATTCGTGTAATATTAAGAAAAGAAAAAAAGTTCAAACCCTGCAGACGAGGTTGAACGAAGATATCTTCAAATTATAAAAAAAAATTAAATAAGCCAGGTCAAGGTCAGAAAATTAAGCAAGCAGAAAAACTCATGAACTAACTATACCAATCATCATCATATTTCTCTTTTATTATTTTCGTTTATGGAAAATAATATTCTTATTTTACATAAGATAATTATCTCATTTTCTCTCACTTCGAAAATCGCACCCCTCTATTTTTATTTTTATTTTTGCTTTTTAATGGTGGCTCTACTTGAATTCTCTTTGTAGCATGAGAGAACATGAGCGTAATATTTCCCTTTATTTATTCGGTCATCAATCTTTGAAAAAAAAGAAGCCAAATGTACTTTTTTTTTTAAGAAAAAAGTTTTGGTGGGAGAGACACCGGTATGTAACCCACCAGGGCCAAGGCAGACCTGTTCAACCTCTATGAAGATTTACGCCAAGGACAGCTGCAAACTAAACCCGCTTTACAGTTTATCCACCAACAAAGGCCTCAAAGCGGCCAGAGAAAGTCGAACCCACACCCTTTTGAAGTATGGATTGATTCCTTAGCCACGTGTGCCCCACCTTGTTGGCAAGCCAAATGTACTTAACAAAAGCCCAAGCCTATTAACAAGTGAAAAAATTATAGCCATTCCTTTGTCAAGCAAGACCCACTTCCTTGGTAAAGCCCCTACACCAACCTATTTAATTTAAGGAAAACAAGCCTAGCCCACCTAGGATAAACCAATCCCTATCTTGCCTTAAGCTTAGCCTCAGATCCAATCCACCGGAGCATTATAGCCCAAATAACAATCATTTTTAAAACTTCTACACAGAACGACCAAAAAAAAAAGAAGGGCAAAGAACCAAAGTTCCTCTGAAAACCCAAAGCAAATAAAAACACACCTGAGCTGCAAGAGATTGTTAAGAGCAATTACCATATGATCACAATGGAAGGCTATAATCACAACAATTATTTCTAGGACATTATTTGGAGGATTTAGTGCCAAGAACGCTGGAAATATTTCTTGTGGCAAATAGTGTACGGGAGCTTGATCACTATGTTAGGCAAAGTAAATGGGGGTCTTGTGGAACAAATAAACAATATTGCTTGCTGTGTTAAATGAAGAAGGAAATCGTGATTGCCATGTTGTGGTTGAAATATGGAACAGAATTATAATTCCTTGCCAACGCCGAAGTTTCTTTTATGCTAACAAATTACTTATGAATTAATACGAAGGAGGTTATTTGTTTTTTGGTATAACCTCGAGTTATCCCTATTCGAGGGGGAGACACATCTTCTGATCCCAATTTTTTTATTTTTTTTAAGAATTTGTTTAAGACAGTGTTTGAACCCTGACTCAATCAAATCCTTATGAACTTAATTGCCAACTAAACTACCCTTAAAAGTTTACCAAGGAGGTTATTTAACTTCGACTATGTCTGTTTACGTATATGATAAATTAGACCCGTTGCGATAGTCAGCTAATTGTTAAAAAGGAATTATTTACAAGGTATCAGGTAGCTTCGTCAACTAGCTTCATCAACTACCCAAACTTAAATTTTAGTGCTCACTGAATTCAAGTAGAAGATGGAATAGAATATTATTGATTTATATATAGGCAAAACTTTAAAAACCCGCCTATGAGTTTTCTTAATTATTACTTATCCCTCTCACGAAATTTTTAAATCATTTACATTCTTATTTAAAATTTTTTTATCATTTACCTCCTGACTTAAAGGTTTTTTTT
>JAVKPL010008675.1:0-33146 GCA_032173675.1 Gastrolobium villosum | reverse complement strand
CATATTTATATGTAGATTATTAAACACGAAATTTTTCTTGGTTTCATAAGCACATTAGGATTTTATGCAGATTTTTATATGCTTTTAATGCACACAAAAAAGTGTTTTTATGGAGAATTTAATTTTTTTGGATTTTAATTTTTTTATTTACTTTAGCCTTGTAGCCCGCCAACCTACTTATAAACCGGGGCTGGTTGCCCCAATTCAACCCATTTGTTAAAATTGGGCCAGGGCGGGCCACCCATTCTCTGAGGCCGGGCCAGTGGCGGGCCTCGGGGGCGGGCTGGCCCGTATTGCCAGCCCTACCTTCCGGTAGACACGCTACAGTAAAATATTATATTTTTTATTTTATTTTTTTACTTAAGTAGGCCCCACAATTAAATAAATGGAGCTAGGTATGCTGGTTTGGACATCACATCAAGAAATGAGGAAGACTTAACTTCAAAACACTACAATCAATATGATTTTTTTTATGGTAAGGATCTTGGCCCCTTAATCAGAGAGGTTTCGAGTTCGAGTATGTGAATGGAAAAAAGGTGCTCGATGGAACTTTGATGCATGATGGATGAAGACTTTTGAATTTATTCCACAAAAAAAAAATGAGATCCACACACAAACTCCATATATACAAAGAGGGGTGGTTAGGTCCTTTGATTTCTATAAACAACTCTTCATTACTGGGCATGTAAATTTTATGCACAAGAAACCCATCCTGTCAAAAGATCCAGACCAACTTTGCACATCTCTTTGTGACCTGCTTATAAATCACGTTAGTTTATGAGTTATGGTATCAACATACATTTCAGTTTCTGATGTTATCAAAACGTTCATGGCTAACCTATTCTGGCAATGAATGAAAATTTCATTGAAAGCAGGTCTAGAGCAAAGTTAACTAGTAAAGTCTTATCCTAGTATGGATTATGCTCCTGCATATGGGGCAGAATTGGAGGTCTTCTCCACATTCACAACAAGTCTGTCATGAAAGAAAATAAAAGGTAGAGGGATCATATATAGTTTTCATATGGCCTTCAATTCAAAACTAATTAGCAGCATATAATATCATGTGATAGGATCCGTTTACAAACTTTTTTCACAAATTACACTAAGTACGACCGGTCGTACACTGCATGATTAAAGTATGACCGGTCGTACTTAATGTAGTTTATAAGAGTTTGTAAACAAAAAAAGTTTGTAAATATAACCTGCCCCTAATATCATTGGTTACCTGATGCCCACAACCAAAGGCCATATCCTTTCCATTAGTAAGACAAATGGGGCAAACCTGCAGCCAAACATGTCATATATAAATCGCTCTTGAAGGGACAAAGAAATTATTGTGAATCATTATGATGACATCAAGGGAGGAAAGCTAAACTATGTCTCATGTTAAAATGAAAGGTGCTTCTTACATTGGAAAGCATGGCCTTAATACCTTATTATCATATAAAGAACTTGTAGATGGTTCTGTGTGAACACCACTATCATAGCCAGTATGTGTAGGTACACTCTGCTGAAAACTGTTTGACCGAAAAGATTTTGCGCCGATGCTAGAAGAAGTCTGGTTATAAAGAGGCGGCGGTAGAGGAACCCTATCCGGTGAATATCCCCTCCGTGCACTACTTATACCAATGAAGACATGAAATTTTCAAATTCAGTTATTAGTATTACACCAGGAAAGCCTAACATAACAGGCTATGAGTACCATATTTTCATATATTAATATCAGACATTACCCCAATAAGCCAAGCTCAATGGTTGCCTTATATTGAGAAGGTATCTCCATCAAAGCTGCAAGAGCAAACTCTGTCTCTCTTCTTGCTGAATCTACATTCCTCGTCGTTATTTCAGTAAAATTCACAAACTGCATCCAGCCACAAATACAAATATCGCATTTTAGAATAATATCAAGATTTCAATGTGGCAAGTAAAAAAGGCTAAGTGAGTTACACAAAACCTGGAAATTGTCAAATGCTCGACAAGGGATGTTATCATCAAATTCCCTCATCATATCCCATGGTCCATCTCCAACTCCCACCAAAACTATTGACAGTGGATACTGACTGCAATTTAAAAAGAATATAAGAATGCAGAATGATACTCCACAAGAGAGAAAATTAAAAACTTACCTGGCTTTTACTATTGCCTCTATTGTCTTTTGTTCCTGTGGACTTAAGTGGCCATGTTGTGTGTCGATGCTTCGGGTCACCTATGGCAACATGGCGTGTATCAGTTTTTGAAGCCCTACCATAGGGCAGAAACAAGGGATATCTATATATAACACACTAATGTTATGATATTATGAGCTACATTAGATATTAGCATTACCAAGGCAAACCAAATGAAACTATGCTTGCATGTTATAAATAAAGTACAGCAGTTTCTTAATTTATGATATGAGACTTAAGATGACTGAAGCAGATACAAAGTACTTAAAAAAAGTGTATCTCTCAACAATGTGAATATGAATCGGATAATTACCTGTCCATCTGCAATTATTAGCAATACATGGTATTGGCCACCACTTTGCTCAACAATAGTCGTAGCCATTTCAACAATAGGGGCAAATGAAGTAGGTCCTGTGACATAAATACAATGATTTATAATGAGCCTAATTTTTAAAAACTCTTTAAGATAAGGGGTGAAAGAAAAACCTGCAAGTTTGAGGTGAGGAATAATTTCTCTGTATCGTGTTAAGACTTCCTCAAACCCATTGCAGAACCTCTCATCTGAATGGAAACTAAACACATCTTGATCATGTGTAGAAGCTGACAAAAAAGAAACAATCAGATTTTGCAATCTGGAAACTGAAACAACTTCATTGTAAAAGCACTTAGATAGATTTAAATCAGGCAATACCATCTCCAAATCCAAAACAAGGAATCAAGTTATCTTCATCGAAGGCAGATAAAGTTTTCCCAATAATAGAGATTGCTTGTTCATAGGGATTATGACCACTTCCAATGTCATGTAAACTTTTTCTGTTGAATGACCTCTTCCCTGTTTTCAAAGTGAAGTGTATATTTAGCATTACAACTCACTACAAAAGATTAAAAAAAAAAAAAAAATCACTCCCCGTTAAACCCGACTAGCGAGTGTGGGGTAGAGGAAATCCTTGTACGCAGCCTTACCCTTGCATAAGGGTAAAGAAACTGTTTCCTGGATTCGAACTCATGATCTTTCTGTCACGAAGGAACAGTTTTACCACTGCTCCGACTCGCCCCCTTAACTCACTACAAAAGATTAAAGCATCAAAATGTGAGTAAGAGATAAAACCTGTCCACTCATTGCTCTTTGTGAAATCAATGCCAACAATGAGATTAGAAGATTCCAGCCCAGCATTTGCAAGAGCAGCAGTAACCTGTGTTCAATTACTTCATTACAGCAACATACATACATAGTTTTCTTTTTATTTTCTTTCTTTTTGTTTCTTTTTTATGTATACAGACATAGTTATCTTTGAGAGCCAATGCATAGATATTGATAACAATAACATCTATCTGCTAAGGAATATTAGAAAATGAAATGTTGGATGCCCTACTGATGATGCATGCATGCATGACCTTGTTTATGAACCATATAGCATATAGCGTACTCTCTTAGCCACACCTTTTCAGCTGACCTTGTTTATGTAATTTCTATGACTTGAATTCAAATCCCATGTTGCTCCAGTAAATGATTTACTCAATGTTTAAAATGTAATAATTCTAATGCCCTTTAGCCGTGGAAAAATATAGGCTCTGTTTGATTATAGTTTTTTAAAATAGTTTTTTAGTTTTCGGAACAAAAAAACAAAAAACTTGTTTGATAAGGTCTGTTTTGTAAGAAATTTTTTAAAAACTGTAACTATTTTTTTGTTTTTAGAATCAAATTTAGAGAACATGTTTGAGTTGATTTTGTTTTTTGTTTTGGTTTTTTACTTTCAAAACCAAAAAAACACAGAAAACAATGGTTTCCATAATTATTCTACGAAAAAACCAAAACACAATCAAACAGGCCCATAAACTTGGAAACAACAAAAAGAGGAAGTTCTCGTGTTTATCATTACACTAAATCCTGATTATGAGAATTATTATTAATTACAAAAAATTCAAAGCTTAAATATCCAAATCCTCACTGCAACTGAGGCACAAAAGTGTACTCTGATTTCAGGCAGAACTATTCAAAACATCTCCTTTTCTCCAATCAGATGGATTAAATTGGTTCCTTTTCTTAGTTTCTTTTTCTTCCTTTGGTGTCAAAGACTTGAACTTTGTATAGATGGCTTTCACATTATAAGGACAGGGATAAGTCAATGATAAAAACAGTCCCTTTTGCAAACCCCCCAACCAAAAACAAAGTCAATGATAATGACAAGCAAAATCAAACAAGATCAAATAATTGTTCATATATAAGAAAAATCACAAAACACACGGTTACATGCAATGATCTAGTTACCTCATCAAGTGAACGGTAATCATCAGCTATCCTGGAATACCTCCTATCCAACTTCCTTTTTGGTTGTGCATAATCATGAAATGGAGTTGATGCTGATGCACGGTGGTGATGAGGAGTTTGATATGGATTTTGCCGAGGGTATGGTGGTGATTGTGTTGGATATCCACCATAGTTATCCCATGAAGATGAAGAACCAGCATATTCATATGAGGAAACATGTGCCCTATTAGACCCTTTTGAACTCTTCCCTCCCATAACTGTTTCCTTCAGAATAAACCCCAGAAAGCACAAAATGGCAACCAAAGCTGTCCAAGTCTCAAGCTGCAATCCCAAAAACATATGAAAAACACACACACATCATGTTTTATATAACTTGGGGTTAAGGAATCAAACTAGAATAACCAATCATGACAAAAGCTCACAACTTTGACTCAAAAATTTTTCTGAGAAACTAAAACAACTTGAGGGACATGCAAAAGCAAACACAATTCTAACCAAAAATTGGAGAACCAAATTTGGAGATACCAAGAAGACAGTGAGACTTTTTCATATACCTCCGAATGCATTTCTTCAACAACAATTGAAAACAAATTATGACAGAAAGAAGGGTGCAGTTAGAAGAAAGCTAACAAGGTCAAGTCAACTGCTAAAAAAAAATTTGCACCCCTTTTCTCCCCGTTCATACAAGTTTTTTAAGATTAGTCAAGTGCTATAATCCATAATCTATAATGTTTATATGAGGATTTTTGGGTTATATGGGCATTTTACACTTATATCATGTTAACAAGTAAACTAATGTTTGTACTTATTATACTTAACAATCATATCACAAGATTGACACGAAATCTTCTCTTATTTTTTTATTCAATAAAAAATTGAAGATTGCACATATTTTTTTGCCCACCGATCCTTCCTAGTAAATAGAGTTGTAATATTGTAAACACATCACCATTGACCAGTTCCTCGCCCACTATCCAAAACCCCCCTTAGAACTCAATTCCTCTTTTTAATAAGTCTTACATCTAGATGGGAGGGATAGTTAGTGTTTGGATTAATCTATTTTAAGGATAGCTTTTTTCAAAAATTAATTAATTTTTACATAATTATTTTCTAAACATACTAAACTCTACTCATGTCCTGTCTCATGTCAGAATAAAGGAGGAGGATTGATGTCAAGTGTAGCGAACCAGTCTTATTTATGAAATGATTTTCTAAACAACTAACACGTTACCAATCTTAATGTGGTATTTAAAAAGGGTAGATATAAATTGCATTAAGATGTATGTAGACTTAAAGGATGATGACTCGTATATCCATACCTTTATTTTTATTTTTTCTTGTTCCATTTTTTTTCTTCAACTTCCTCGAAGTTAGCTTTTGAGTTTGGTGAAGATTTGGTTCGATGCAATAGTAGTAGTTTAGACTTTAGCAAGAAGCATTGAATAATAATAATAATTGCCTCTGCTTCAAAGGCAGAGTTTACTAAGAATATGTATACTTACAATTATTAGTTTTTCTATACAGGTTTTTTTTTTTTTTTTTACCTTTGCATATTGCTTTACAGCTTTAAGGGCATAGTTTACTTATGGCTGTTTGGATTATTTTTTTCACTATTTATACGTATAAGTTAGGACAAATAGATTTTGGAAAAAACTCTTATAATGAAAAGCTCTTTTTTTATAATGAAGAAAAAAATTGAAAAACTAAAAGCTCCTGGGAGGAGCTTTTTTTTTAACTCTTATTTGTTTTTCTTGAATTATGTACTCTTTTTTGTAAATGAAGAGTTATAAAAATAGAGAGAGATTATTTTCTTGAAATATGTATTTTTAAGTAATTTTTAAGCTAAAATTATTATATAATTACCAAACAACTTTTAAGTTTTCTTCTTTTTAACTTCAGCTTATAATTAAGCATCACATTCACATAGAAGCTCAGTGCAAGAGCTCAACTATTTACTTAAGCATCAATAAAACTAGTGTTGAAAATGTCATCAAAGAAAAGGTAACACCAGCCTGATACGCAACAAAGACCTCTCTTAACACAGAAAAAAGGAGCTTTCCGAACCTCTCATACAATTTTGTATGTCACGATTTTGTAGCTAACAGCATAAACAAGCTCCAATGAAGTAATTGACACATCCACTGTTGCTAAATTATTATAACACTAGTGGAGTCTAGACAGAGATGGTTGCTTGTCCAAAGAAGACAAAATAGACATGTCATGCAATCAGGGGATAGTGCTTCACCTTACTTTCTGTCTACTCAATTTCTTTATGGAGGTTTTTAAAATACCTATAAGGAATTATACCGCATGATAAACATGGTTAGTGTTGAAATATATAGTCTCACATTGGTTGGATGAATAACTAATGTGGAGTTTATAAGGTCTTGGGCAGTCCCACCCTTTGAGCTAGTTTTCCTTTGAGCTAGTTTTTGAGATGGTGTATCCTAAGGTTCTTTACATGGTATCAAAGTCTCGCCGTCCCCCACTTTCTCTTATGGAATTTCTTAGCATAGGTAGGCTGGCCATGTTGCATTATCCCCTCTTCAAGCCCAATGGGCTCTCGTGTGAGGGGGCGTGTTGAGTTATATAGTCTCACATTGGTTGGATGAAATAACTAATGTGGAGTTTATAAAGTCTGCTCTCGTGTGAGTGGGCGTGTTGAGTTATATAGTCCCATATTGGTTGGATGAAATACCTAATGTGGAGTTTATAAAGTTTTGGACACTCCCAACTAACTTTTGGGGTGGTGTATCCCAAGGTTCTTTACAGTTAGCTTACATAATAATTAGAAGACGTAAGTGTATAGCTTAAAAAAAAAAAAAAAAAACTTAAGTGTAATATACCAGTTACATTACTTCACTGAGTTAATCATACATTATCTCATACTCTGATAATCAGTATCGGTTAAAGGTGTCATAGTGTATTTTTAAAATTAGTGTTATGATAGGATAAAGAAAAATAGTATTTAAAAAATATTCAAATGATTAAAAATAGAGGTGACAAATTGAGTCTGACACGTCGGATTAGTCTATTTAATCCATTTATTTTGAAGTTGAGTTGAAATGTTCAACCTATCAAGTATCAACCCAACACAATCAGCCCTGTATTAAAGCGGGTTAAAACAAGTCTACGTGCATGTAGAAAAAAATTTAATGGAAGGTAATAGGTATCCAAAATTTGTTATGTCAAGCTTTTGTAAAATTCAAAAAATTTATTTCAATCATCATCTGCAAATAAAAAAAAGGAAGAATAAAGCATTTGATTTATGAAGAACTATCCACATAAGGAGACAAAAATGTGTTTATCTTATTTTTGTTCTTGCAAAGAAAAAATAAACATATTATATTAACATACATTGATTGCTCCTCCTAGATTTTCAGTGAAGGGTTTAGTAAAAGGGAGAAGGATCCATCAATAATTTTTTTTTATAATTTTCTACAAATTACATTATGTACTTCCGAAAAAACATAATATAACTAGTGTATTTTCAAATGTACATAATATAATTTGTAATCAAAAAATTTAAAAATATAATATTTCCGTAGCAAAAATGAACGGGAGTGTGGATTGAAATTATATAATAATATAGAATTCATAAAGTAAATTTTTTTAAGTTTTAGATTTTTGTTATTTACGTGGGTTGACCTGCTAATCTATTATAAAAGTTGATATTTTCAACTTATTTCTTAGGGTTTTCATTTTATTCTTTAACATAACATAATAAATTTTCTTATACACACAACATTTTATGGAGCCTACACATTTTAAAAAAAAAATATGAAACACAAAATGAATCTCTATAACATTACACAATCACTTTTCCTACGACATAATAAACATAAAACCCTATTTCTTAAAGTCGGGCCAATTTGTGTTGCATTGTTTTTTATATATTGGAGCTGACTCGAACGCGTTAATCTATTTTATCATTTCTGATTGATGATGAAAAATAATTTTCTTCAAAAAAAAATGAGCTAAAGTGAAATTTGACTTTAATAAATGTGATATCAACTATAAAGTTATTGAGTTTGATTAAAATTAACATATATTTATACAATAATTATGATATAATGAATTTTTATGTTAAAACTTTGTTTATCTAAAGCATTCTTCAATTTATACTTTTTAGTTTTTTTTGCGCTATGCACTAGGGCGTTTGATACGGAAGAAATTTTTTTTAACTGGTGAACTAATTTTACGGAAATATGGGCTGAAATATTTTTTTGCTGATAAGTTATAAAAATATGTTTGGTTGACCAAAATTTATCCTCGAATATTTGAGTTAGTTTACTGAGTTAATGTTTGATTGATTGTGAAAAATTAATAGGAATGTGGAGTTATTTTACAAAAATAAGCCGGCTTTGCTTTTTGTATTCAAATATGTATTTGTATTCAAGGCTAATTTCATAACTTGATTCGTGCTGCTTTTTTTTTCTCCTGAGAAAGCCAAAATACCAATAAATATGTGGAATTTTCATATTGGACTTTGAGTCCTATTTTACACGGGACATACAAATCCGAGAAAAATACCTCACCGGAATACTTTAACAAAAAATGTTACCAAACGTTGCATCGTAGGATATCCAATATCACATATCTAGGCAACTTAAACTAATCTTAGCACCAAACAAGCCCTTAAATCAATGTTATAAAAAACGATTGGTCATGTTGGATCGGCCATGTTACAGAATTAATGTGATCGGATATCACCGGCCGATTTTCGTAAAAATCGTTGACCCGGTCAGTTCAACCAGTTACCCGACCCGATTTGTAAAAAAAAATCTAATTTATTCTCATCAATTATCAATTGATATCTTTTTTTTAAAACTCTCATGATTTGTTTTCTTTTGAAATATTTGTGTGATTTATATCTTATTAACTTACATAAATGATGTACCTACAATACTAATATATTCTTGGTTATGCAATATGCAGGGAATTTTAATTTGATTTATAGTTAGAGATATTGTTTACTGAACCTGAAACATCAGTACAACAAATATTATATGTTTGATTACTCTTTTGTTGGATAATGATATGTAATTTATTATTTTTCATATTAAAATATTTGAAATTTGTACACTTTTTACATGTATTTAAGTATATTTATAAATTTTTTAATATAAATTATAAATTTACATATGTTTATCAGGTCATGCGATTAAATCAGTGAATTAATATCTCAACCGACTCAATAACCGGGTCGAATTTATTAACATTGCTCAAAACTACCCAAAAAAGAATAAAAAAATTATTCTTTTAAATAATTCCTCAAACCGTCAAACAGGACTTGAGAGTGCATTTGATAGAAGAGAATTTTTTTTTTTTTCTTCAGGAATCTCAATTTTAAAAAATATAATAAAAATATTCAATTTATAATAATATTTTAAAAATTTAAAATTTAATAAAATTCAATTTCTCCGGAATCCTTCCTTGCACATGCCAAACGGCTCCTTCAATGTGTGAAAAGTTCACGTCGAAAGGAACGGTCCAGATTAACCATTATTGGAAAATCGAACGACCTAGAGAGAGCTCAGGACGAAGAATGATGTTGGTGGTGTGATTCCCTTATCACAAGTCTTAAAGCTATAGTTCAATTCAATCAATCGAGTTGGGATTAGGGTTTCTAATTGGATGGAGATGAACTGTGGTATGGAGTTTCCAATGGATCGACGTCCCCGAAAAAGGGCTAAATTGGCTTGGGATCTTCCTCAAACCCACTCAAAGGTAAACAAACACCTTTCGTTTTCTACACTATCTTCAATTTTAGATTCCTCAGATTCTTTTTAAAAATAATTATATTTTTTGGGGGAAAATCCACCACGATTTCAAAAAAAAAATTTAGATCTGCCTGTTTTTGATCCTGGAAATAATTCTAAATTTTTTACGGTATTTTTTTTCTATAAATTTTTGAAATTTGGTGTTTTTTTTTAATGGTACACGTTCATGGCAAATTATGATGTATCGGTAATTGGGCAGGTTATATTTACAATTTTTTTTTTTTTTACAAACTCTTACGAACTACGCTGTATTCTTCCGGGAGAATATAAATTTTTGCAAACTACACATGTTCTTCCGGGAGAATATAGTATAATTTGTTAAAAAAAAAAAAATCTAAAAAGTTTGTAAATGGATCCTATACTCTGTTAATTAGCTGGAAAACTGTTCCTTTTACCTTAGATAATTAATTGGCCGTTAATTTTGTTTAATATGATATTGTGAAACTATTTTGATCCTGAAAAAAGAGTCTTCTTATTATCACTATATCAAAATTGCAGTTTGATTCTGAGCATCTAATGGTGGCTTGTAGAATAATTTTTTATGTTTAAATATTTTTCTGCAGATAGATTTTCATTTCAATGATTTTGAAATCATTAAAATTTTTCTTAAAATCAATGGTTTAGGAAGGGGGGATGTATTTACAGTTATAGTTTGTTTAGTTTAGTATGAGTAAGTGGCTGTGTGTAGGTTCATTCCGGGATGTATAGTGGACAAGAGGTTGCAAATGTGACAAGCATCTTTGGAATGCCGAGGGTACTTCCTGATCATGCACATGCTGGTCTTTTTGTAAAGGGAGTGGCTGATAAAGGTTCTCCACCATGGCGAGATGATGACAAAGATGGACATTACATGTTTGCGCTAGGAGACAATTTAACTTCTCGGTGTAAATGCATTTAACCACCATTGAAGTGCTATTCTCCATTTTGTCTTTCCATTAGACGTGCTTTTGCTGCTTGCTGAACATTCTAAACTTAAACCAATTTATTTATATGATTTAGTTTATCACTTTTCCATCCTTCACTTTTTGGCTTTTAAGACTTTTTTTATGATAATTTTGCAAAGTGATGATTGTTATCTTACATATTTATCTCATTTTCTACGAAAGGATAAATTCTTTTACATATATGTTCAAAATGTATGTTTGAAGCTTGGTTAAGTTGTATGATTACTTTACCTATTTTTGTCCCAAAAAATTATTACTCTATCTTCTGCGATCTGCATCTCAATTTAAACCTGTTCTTCTTTTAATATAAAATTGAAAAGATCTTTCCCTGTGGTTTTTCTTCTCATTCTGGCATATTAAGATATTTCTTCAAATGTTCTTGCAAATCTTGACAATTAATGTATTCGTTTTGATGTTTAATTTGTATAAAAATTTTAATTACATGTAATCCTAATGTGCCTTTGTTTATATACTTGCAGATAAGATCCTCAGGAAAATTGGTGAAGGTTATTATCATTGTTATCTTGTTAACTTCTTTTAGCATTGTTTTGTTGATAGAATTGCAGTTGGGTCCTTACTTAGACTACCTGTTCTATGTTTGCAGGGACTTTTGGTCAGGTTTTGGAATGTTGGGATAGAGAAATGAGGGAGCTGGTTGCGGTAAAGGTTGTGCGGAGTATTAGGAAATATCGTGAAGCGGCGATGTTAGAAGTTGATGTGCTCCAGTTGCTTGGGAAGTATGACAGGAGTGGCAGCCGGTAAGAGTGTGTTTCCTTCTATTTTTCTGCATTTAATGTACTACTGGCTACCAATTGAAGTTTGTGCCAGTTGTTAAGTCAATTTATCATTTGCAGCTGTGTTCAAATACGGAATTGGTTTGACTACCGTAACCATATTTGTATTGTGAGTATCTAATTGACATATGGTGACATCATTTCCAAACATTTCTGGGGGTTAAGACATGTCAGTGAAATTTTAATGGTCTTTACAGGTGTTTGAGATGCTTGGACCAAGCTTATATGATTTTCTTCGGAAGAACAGTTATTGCCCATTTCCGGTTGATCTTGTCCGTGAGCTAGGCAGACAACTGTTAGAATGTGTAGCATGTGCGTAATTGTTGCTTCCACTGTTTCTTTTCTTTCCATACTTGGTGGCAAGAGTAATATAAGTGGCATTCTTCTCTGTTCTTTTGGGAAGTTATGATGGTTACTTTGAGGTTTATTCATTAAAATTTTCTCCAACTGTTCACTTCTTTTTCCCAAGAACACTTTTAGAACTCTTTTTCTGATTTATCATTTAAAACCATTATTGTGAATGGATAGAGGGATCTCAACCCCCCCCCCCCCCCCCTCCTCCTCCTCTCCCACACACACACACACACACGAGGGAATTGGAAAAGAAGAATGGAGGAAAGTGTTCAATTTGATATAATACCTACGTTGACTTTGTTGCTAAACTTGTGCAGTCATGCATGATTTGCGCCTCATCCACACTGACTTGAAGCCTGAAAATATACTTTTTATTTCCCCAGAATATGTAAAAGTTCCTGACTCCAACTCCAAGGTATTTCTGCTTTCTTGGTGGTCAATTTTTAGATTATGTTTTACTTTTCTTCAAAAATATATGTTTGTGGTGTAATGATTCTGCTTTACCACATGTCTAAATTTTTTGCGAAAGCTTTGTCAAATTATCACAAATTCTTAAATTGCAGGTTACATTCCGGTCTCCAAAAGAGGGAACCACTTATAAGAGACTGCCAAAGTCAAGTGCTATTAAGGTTATTGATTTTGGTAGTACAGCCTATGAGCACCAAGATCACAACTATATTGTCTCTACTAGACATTATCGAGCACCTGAGGTTATTCTTGGTAAGTTTCTATTTCTCTTATATGCCTATGATTTTCATGTTCACATTATATGAAGTTCTGTTCTTGTAATATGGTTAAAATGTAATTGTTGTTTATTTACTTGTTTCTAGGTCTTGGGTGGAATTTTCCTTGTGACATATGGAGTGTTGGCTGCATTTTGGTTGAGTTGTGCTCGGTATGTTGAGGAGCTCCACACGGTGAATCATAAGCTAGAAGATTTTGATCCAAATTTACTAAGTAAGCAATGTTTTAAACTGCCCAACTGTTTGCAGGGAGAAGCTTTGTTTCAGACGCATGAGAATTTAGAGCACCTAGCCATGATGGAGAGGGTTTTAGGCCCAATACCTCAGCACATGTTGAAAAGAGCAGAGTGTGTAACATTTCAAATGACTAAAATTAGTATTGTTTTTGTTGGTTTATGTTAATGTTTCATATAAACTAGTATTGATGTTCTCTAACTGCTTCTGTCTCTTGCTTTCTTGCACAGCCGGCAAGCACAGAAGTATGTCAGAAGGGGTAGACTGAACTGGCCGGAAGGAGCAGTCTCTCGAGAAAGCATCAAGGCTGTCTTGAAACTACCTCGTCTTCCTGTCTGTAAAAATATTTTATTTTGTCTAGCTTTCCTTTTCTCTTCTTGTTCTACATTCTTAGTGTTTCTTGTATTTCCAGAATCTGGTGATGCAGCACGTGGATCACTCTGCTGGGGATCTTCTTGATCTCTTGCAGGGTCTGCTTAGGTTTGACCCCTCGAGTAGGCTGAAGGCTCATGAAGCGCTCAGGCATCCCTTCTTTACTGGGGAACATTACCAAAGATTTTAAGATATGATCAGTCTACGTTGTCCCGTGAATGGATTAGTCCATTACCACTGATGTTTGCATGGTTGTGGTGTTTTCGGCTATACTGAACTAAAATGTCTGTTAAGGGTTCTCTTTTCGTGGTTTAGTGCCAAGTATAAGGGGTTCATTTCCCCTTTTGATTTCCCCAGCGTTTGTAGATAAATTCATTGTCTGGAGGATGTTTGTCCGTCTCCAATTTTGTACCATGAAAATATAGTTATAAGCATTTCACTTTTGATACAAGTCTTGCTTTGATCAGCTGGCCTGTGTGGTGATTGATGAGATACTGAACTCAAATGTAAGCACTTTAGCCATTGGCAAGGCACATTAAGTTTATTGAAGGTGGAATGGGCATACAATTTGTACTTGGTGATAATCTTCATGTTGAGGTTGCAATAGTCTCGAGAAGTAAGGGTTTTATTTTTTCCATGAGGAGAGATGCTTTTGCACTATGGGAGTATTAATTAAGAAGATGAGGGAGGATATTCTTATTACCAAAATTTTCTACTATCAACTTGTTACCTATCTAATCATTATTGGATCAAAGAGAGAGAATGCTAAAAAGTTTTTGAAAAAAGAGAAAATGTTGATTCAATGGTGATTAGATAGATAGTGAGTTGGTAGTAGAAAATTTTGATAGTAAGAATATCTCTTCTCTAAGAAGATTGCATAACTATTTGTCATTATATTAAAAATAAATTATTCGTTACATTTGATTAAGATGGTCACAAAACTATTGGGAGTATTATCCTGAGTATATTAGACTTTATGTTTTGTGAGTTATGGTGTCATGGAAGGTGTAAAATGTGATGAAGAGAAATAGAAATAGAAGCCTAAAACACTTGAATTGCTATTATGCCGATGTAATAAATTACTAGTGCCCAAAAAGTGAAAACTAAAATTGGTGTAAAGGGAATGAGTTTGACTTGGTGAGGACTTCAAGGATGGTTTATGTAAATGCAAAGAATGATTTCAGACACACACTTGGCTGTTGTATTTTAGGGGTTTGGCTACTTTAGTCGTCTTTCTGCATTAGAGACTTATTTTCTCGGAGAAGAAACAATGATGGTATACGGGGAATAAGTATAGGCTAACTCTGTGCCAGCAGTTGTGGTAAGACAGACGATGCAAGCATTATTCGGAATGATTGGGCGTAAAGCGTCTATAAATGCAGAGGTAAGGTTACGGCTTTATGTCACTGATTTAACGCACTTGCAAAGTTCACATATTTTAGCCATTGCTTTTCATCATTGCCGTCTTGATACTTGTTTTCTTGCTGAATGTATATTGGGTATCAACATATTAAATCAGACCAAATCCCCTTAAATTTCTTGGCATTCTTAGATCAAACGATCATTCTTGTTGTTTTAGAATAGAATATTCTATTAGGAAAAATACCCATCCTTTTCATCATATGATCAATAAGATTCTTGGTAATTTGTTAGGATGGCGGATCCTACACTAGCAGTTAGCACAACCAGAGAAAGATGAGAGAATTTTTAAAGGAAAAAGAAGAAGAATGTTCTGTATTTTTTCAAGTAAGTAATCTGATACATGCTTCCTTCCCTATAAGCCACGTTCCTCAACAAACTCTAACAGACTCCAAAGGCACGACACGTGCTCATGAGATAGGCATGACTCAGCTAACAAACTAAGCCCCCACTTACTAACCATAACAATCCCCTAAAACAACCAATTCCCAGACTACCAAAGACAGAAACATAACAGTAAAAACAAATGCTTATTTGGGCTGAGTGAGCCGATTACATCACATAGTCTTTGGCCCACGAAGGGGCACCAACTATTCTCCTTATCTTGGACCCCTTATTCCTAACATTGCCCCCATCTTCAAATGGAACCTTGTCCTCAAGTTTCATATCTGGCAAAACAAATGTTGGATAAAATGAATTGAGATCATGTTCATCCTCCCAAGTTGCATCCTCAGGGAGAGAATTTGTCCACTGAATCAACCATTGCCTGTGCCCCCCATGTATATCTGAACCTTGTCTAGACATCAAAGCTGCCATTGGAACTTGAACAGGATGATTGCCATGATTACTCTCAGGCAGAGGTAGAGCAACAGTAGCTCTATCACCTCTGAATAACTTGAGAACGGAAACATGAAAAGATGGATGAATGCGACAGCCTTCAGGCAACTCCACTTGATAAGCAACAGGACTCAAGATTCTAGTGATAGAGAAAGGACCGAAATACCTTTTGGCCAACTTTTGACATTTCCGGTTGGCTAAATTTATTTGGCGATAAGGTTGCAATTTGATTAACACCAAATCTCCAACAGAAAAAGATACATCCTTCCTATGCTTGTCAGTTTGTATCTTCATCCGATTCTGAGCACTATGCAATGTCTCCTTGAGAAGCCTTAATAACTCATCTCGATGGCTCAAGGTGGAATCCACAGCCTCAACACGAACAGAGCCCTTGTTATAAGATGGAATCATTGTGGGAACCTTCCCATACAAGGCTTGGAATGGAGTCATCCCAATAGCAGAATGTGCAGCCGTGTTGTAATGATATGCTGCCCATCCCAAATAAAAAGCCCACTTATGATTCTCCTCATGGCAAAAGGCTCTCAAATATTGCTCCAAATATCGATTGGTTACCTCGGATTGCCCATCAGACTGGGGATGGTAAGCAGTGCTCGTCCTCAAAAGGGTACCACTGCATTTGAAGAGTTGTGTCCAGAATTGACTCAAAAAGATGGGATCCCTGTCAGAAACTATGGTTCTAGGGAACCCATGTAGCTTAACCACCATATCACAAAATAAGGAAGCTACCTTGGCAGCTGTGTAAGGATTGGCTAAAGCCCCAAAGTGAGCAAACTTGGTCAAACGGTCCACTACCACCAATATCACATTGAAGCCTTTAGATGTTGGCAACCCTGTGATAAAGTCCATACTTAAGTCTTCGAAGACTCCATCGGGTATGGGAAGTGGTTGAAGCAATCCGGATGGAGGAGAAGTAGATGTTTTAATCATTTGACAAGTGGAGCATCGCTTGACAAAGTCATGAACATCTTTCCTCATTCCCTTCCAATGGAAAGAAGCTGAAAGTCTCAAGAAGGTTCGAGCTACTCCAGCATGCCCTCCAATCAAAGAAGAATGTGCCTCCTGCAATATACTATCCTTCAAACCCGAATTTGCTCCCAACCAATACCTATTTTTATAATACAATATTCCATCCTTATCCGAAATATCAGAATCAAGGAGTTCCTGCTGCTGTAATTGCAATCGGATTCCAACCAGTTCAGAATCGACTTTATTCTCCTCACGAATCTGATCTACCAAGGAGAAAGTGGCTTCTGATATCAAAGCCAATTGCACACCAGATTGCACTTCCTCACAGCAACTGAACGAAGAGTTTCCTGCTAGCAATGCCAAGTTCTCACCATCTTGAACATCCTCACAACATCTGGACAATGAATCAGCTACTACATTGGCTGACCCAGGCTTATACTCGATGGTAAAATCATATCCCATCAATTTGCATGCATATTTTTGCTGCTCAACTGTTTGTACAGTTTGGGTTAGAAGCTCCTTCAAACTTCTGTGGTCTGTTCGGATGATGAATTTAGACCCTAAAAGATAGTGTCTCCATTTTTTAACAGCCTCAGTTAGAGCGTACAGCTCTCTAACATAAGTAGAAGCTACCCGCATCCTAGGTCCAAGCTTCTTGCTGAAAAAGGCAATAGGATGAAGTTGCTGGAGTAGGACAGCCCCTATGCCAACGGAAGAGGCATCAGTTTCCACGACAAAAGGCAAAGAGAAATCTGGGAGAGATAGAACAGGGGTGCTAGACATGACTTCCTTCAAAGCCTCAAATGCTTGAGCAGCCTCCTCTGACCAGATAAAAGCATCTCTCTTCAACATGTCAGTTAATGGAGAAGCTATGGCAGCATAGTGTTGGATAAATCTCCTATAGTACCCTGTCAAGCCAATAAAGCCGCGCAACTGTTTAATGGTCTTAGGCTGTGGCCATTGCTGCATAGCAGTAATTTTCCTTGGATCAGCTTTCACTCCATCTCCAGAAACCAAATGGCCTAGATAGTCCACCTCAGCCAAAGCAAAACCACACTTACTAAGCTTCACCATAAACAAATTTTCCTGTAAACAAGCTAAAGTAAGTACAAGATGATTATAGTGTTCATCTATAGATTGACTATAAATGAGGATATCATCAAAAAATACGATAATAAACTTCCGGAGATATGGCCGAAACATGTGGTTCATAGCTGCTTGGAATGTTGAAGGAGCATTGGTTAAACCAAAGGGCATCACCAAGAACTCATAATGCCCCTCATGAGTCCGGAATGCAGTCTTAGGAGTATCGGATGGAACCAATAATATCTGGTGGTAACCACTCCTCAGATCCAACTTTGTAAAAAATCTGGCCCCCTTTAGCTCATCTAGAAGCTCATCAATAGTTGGTATAGGAAAACGATCTCGGATAGTGATGCTATTCAAAGCCCTATAATCAATGCACATCCGCCACGTATTATCTTGTTTTTTGACAAACAAGACAGGTGAAGAAAAAGGACTCCGGCTCTCCTTAATTAACCCAGAAGCCAATAAATCCGAAACTTGTTTTTCTATTTCCTCTTTTTGATGATAGCCATATCTGTATGGCTTAACATTAACTGGCCTAGCTCCATCAGCCAAGTGAATCGCATGATCACAGCTCCTAGGAGGAGGCAATCCCCTTGGTAACTGGAAAACCGATTGAAATTGGACCAAAATGTTCCAAACAACAAGTGGAACCTTCTGTTGCAATGCCAATAATTCTGGCAGAACAGTGTACACACCTTGTTCCTCTCCTTCCAAGCTCAAACACTGATGCTCAGCAGCATTCCCAACCGTGCAATGAGTATCACCTTGTAGCAACACCCTGCCTCCCTTGGTCATGAACTCCATGGACAACTCAGCATAGTCATGGATAACTTTACCAAGCAGGCTCAACCAAGAAATGCCCAAAATAATACCAAAACCAGACAATTCGAGAATCCACAAATCAACTACAAACGCATAACCTTGGATACTCAATGGTACACCCAAGCATTTCCTCTCACAAAGGAGAAACTCTCCATTCCCCAAAAACACACGCATGCGAGGAACCTTCGCGGATTGCAACCCCACCTCATCAACCAGTTGCTTTTGGATGAAATTGTGGGAGCTCCCAGAATCCACCAAAACAGGGATGAGCTTCCCTCTGAACTCAACACGAAATTGAAGAGCCCTAGGATTAGCATCCCCCTTCAAAGAATGCAAAGCAGCATCATGAGTCACCGCTGGATGCACCTCAGGCTGCCACATAATTTGCTCCTCAGACTCATCACCAACTTCCTCCCAATCCCCTATCATAAGGAACAACTTAGATTTACACTTGTGCCTAGAATTCCACTTTTCGTCACACGTGTAACATAATCCCAACTCCCGTTTCTTCATCAGCTCCTCATTACTCAACCGTTTAAAGGGAACAGTCGAAGGTAAAGCTGGAATGACAGGCTTCTGGTTGGACAGAATGGAATTCAACGGTTTAGGATGCTCCACCGTGTAAGAATTCTTAGCAAAGAGCTTCTTGCCACTAGACGATGAAAAAGAAGAACGCAACTCCACGAAGTGAGCATCATAGGTAATGGCCAACTGCACGGCTTGATGGAGAGAGGTAGGAGAATGTAACTGAATTGCCCTTCATAAATCTGGTAATAAACCAGATACAAAAAAGCTCATCAATACCTCATCTGAAAACTCAGAAACCTGATTAATGATAGCCTCAAATTTTTTGATGTAATCATCCAAGTTGCCATCCTGTGTGAGCTTGGATAGCACACCCCGCAAATCAGTATATGCCGTGCCTCCAAAACGCTGGCGAACCGCGAACTTCAACTGCTCCCACGAATGGATCGAGCTGCCATTAAAGAGTCACTAGAACCAAGGACCAGCCAATCCTTCCATGCGCATACCAGCTAATCAGACCTGGAGTGCAGCAGGGATTTGCTGCAATCCAAAATATAATTCGGTGCGAAAAATCCAACTATTTGGATCAGATCCATTGAAAAGAGGTAATTCCATCCGAATAGACTTTAGAAGAGCACGAGGATCATCATCACCAAAACGCGGATGGGAAGATCCACCAGAAGCAGTACCAGAATGCCCACCATGTGGTCGAGTATTTGCCCCAACCACCGCAGCATGAATTTCTTGTAATTGCGCAGCCAGAGTGATAAATTGATTCTGATGCTCAGTAAACCGCAGATCAACCCTAGCTTGTAATTCCTCCAAACTACGATCAATTCGTTGCTGAAACGCACCAAAATCATCGGCTAATTCCTGAACACGCATGATGATATGCATTGAGTCCAAAGATGAAAGCACCAATGTTAGGATGGCGGATCCTACACTAGCAGTTAGCACAACCAGAGAAAGATGAGAGAATTTTTAAAGGAAAAAGAAGAAGAATGTTCTGTATTTTTTCAAGTAAGTAATCTGATACATGCTTCCTTCCCTATAAGCCACGTTCCTCAACAAACTCTAACAGACTCCAAAGGCACGACACGTGCTCATGAGATAGGCATGACTCAGCTAACAAACTAAGCCCCCACTTACTAACCATAACAATCCCCTAAAACAACCAATTCCCAGACTACCAAAGACAAAAACATAACAGTAAAAACAAATGCTTATTTGGGCTGAGTGGGTCGATTACATCACATAGTCTTTGGCCCACGAAGGGGCACCAACTATTCTCCTTGTCTTGGACCCCTTATTCCTAACATAATTCTCTTCCTTAATGTCACAAGTCTTATTCAGCTCGCCAGGCCCAAATAAAACCTCGTAAGGGTCCTTTTTTCAGTTTGGCCTGTTTTCCACATGTGATTTCTTATTCATTGCAAAGTTTTTTTCTTTTTTGTTGAAGTATTCAGTGCAAAGTTGCCAACTACCAAATGCTTAAAAATATGAAAAAGAATTTTTTATATATAAAAAAGTTATGTCTATATTTTTTTATGCTTTTGTCAAAATTAAATCAACTGTAATAAAATGACATTGAACGAGAATCTTGATTTGATTTTGATCAAATGACAAAGAAAATAATTATAAGAAGTTATAAAGAAAAAATGTTGTAAATATAATCTTCCTAAAAGAGAGTACCAAAGATATTTTACTTGACTGGAAAAAAAGAAATAGTACTCTAAAAGCTTTGAAATTTTAATCTTTAACTCATTCATAACAGAATATATTATTTAAATTTTATCATGAAATTTGCCAACTAAAATTGTTTGAACTTTGAATACCTAAACATTTCTAGAACAACCAACAATTATTTAAATTCGGCTATGCATTAGATAATTAGATTTATTTATCACTTTATAATGTTCAAACAACATTTTATAATGCATTTTATCTTCAAAAATAGCTTTTATTCAAAATTATATTTAAATATACGTACATTACCCAATGCCTAACTAATGACTTCATGAATGCATGGTGCCCAATTTTTTTTTCTCTTTAAGAAAAAGAGTGAGGATATTCTAACTACCAAAAATTCTTACTACTAACTTATTACCCTTCACATCATCATTGTATCAGAGAGAAAAATGTTAAAACGTTTTTGAAAAGAGAGAAAATATTAATCTAATGGTGATTAAATAGGTAGTAAGTTGGCAATGAAAATTTTTAGTAGTGAGAATATCCTTCTTCTAAGGAAAAAAAAAAAAACTTGGGGAGTGGACAAACCTGGGGTGGTTGTAAGGATGCAATAGTAATAGGATCATGTAATGACGTGTTTACGAAGATAATTCTAAGGCGGCTAGCTTGGACAAGTCTTCCTTCTGGACCACTATGTTACGCAATTGGCTGCTTCTTCCATCGCCACCTTTTTTTGACCCTGTGCTACTAAATTCATTTCTTTTCATTTACTATTCTGTAATACAGTTAACAATTTCCCTTTTGTCTAATATTATTCTTTCTCTTACCCAAAAAATTTCTCTGTCACCACCCTCCTTTCTTTGACCTGCACAACTTAAACGACCTTATGTTATATATACATATAAAACTGAGTCTAAATTAAAAAGATTAAGCTGTATATACATAGGATTTTATATTTCTCATTTAATATGAGAATTCAAACCTTCCTACACACCCTTCGATTTCCGTGCTAATATGGGTTCTACATCTAATTTTTTCTAATACATGGGTCCCACATGTTTTTTATCTCTACAACATGAGATTTCAATTCTCATTTAATATGAGAAATATAAAATCCATATATATATACATAAATGAGTTTGATTTTCTCATGTTACATGAGAAATGAATTCTCATGTTGTGACTCAATTGGTGGTGGACCACACATTTATTAAAAAAAAAAGAAAAAATTGCACGTAAATCGAAGGGTCACAAATATGAGAATTCAATTTTCATGCAACATGAGAAAATGTTTTCCCATACATAAAATACTATTACTGAATTTTGTTTTGACATTTTGCCTACAAACTACAATGTGCATGCAGCATGCTATGCTTTAAGATACAATAAGTTATGTCCTTTATTTTCTTTAGAGTACAGAGTTATATTTATAAAACTTTTTATTCATAAACTTTTACAAACTATAATATGTATTACGGGTAGTACATATTATTTGAACATGTACTAATCGTAGTACATAATGCAATTTGTAAAAATTTATAAAAAAAAAATTAAAAATATAACCTATCCTCTTTTCTCTAAACCAAAAACAAAGAAATTGACGACTAAGTACCACTAGTATTAGGGTAGTTTTAGTCTATAAGGTACTACTTTATTTTGTTGAATTTTGTGCTATTGGTATTTGGTAATGTACTAGTGAACTGTGTAAGAGTATATACTAAAGTACAGGGAAGCAGTGTAGATAGAGGTGCAACTTGGTTTGAGATTGTGGCTTTCATTGACTAAAAAGGGTCGATGTAGAGACTAGTAGACATACGCGTAACTTGAGACTGCACGGGCCAAGAGAGACAGTGTCACTGTGCAATGGAAAACCTGTGAATCATGTCTTGTTTTCCATCTAGTTGCCTTTTGAGAGATAAGATCTGTTTTCACGTTTAATTCTTAAGATTTGATCTCTTTGTCATGGCAATTAGCTACCAAGGAAATTTAAAAAATTCTTACCTATGGTGTCCGATATTTTTCGATATTCACTAACATTATCACACTTCTCGACACTTCAATACTCGTTGCAAAAAATTTTAAAAAAAGGTTCAAAGGTTATGTTACGTTGCATTTTGAGTTCCAACTATTAGATTCATTAGATTACGATTGCGATTTTATTGAGTTTAATATAAACATTTGATATATATTATGTTTCTTTGCAAAATTGATGGATATTATAAGTTTTGCTTTATTTTTTTATTAAATTATTGAATATTAAATATAATATACACTACATAGATTAAAAATATTATATAATATCAAAATATGTCCTAATGTGTCCAAATTTAACATTTTTTAGAATTAATGTGTCGGAGTGTCGTATCCAATGTCCCATGTCGGTGTCGGTATCGGTGCAACATAGATAATTAGTATAGTGGTTAGCTATCATTTAAACCCTCAAATAACTATTTTCATTAATAGTTTGTTGTACTATACGTAAAAAATAGTATAAATAGATTAAACTACTTGTCAATTATTCAATTTGACTAGTTAAATGTTTAATCAAAATTGTTTATTTAATTAAATAAGTAATTTAAAAATTGAATCTATATTTGATTATAGGGTTTAACTTTTCTTATGTTGTAGGATTGTAGGAGAAAAAAATAGAGAGAAGTTAAATGTGGGTCCCATATTTTATATTAAAAAAAGAAAAGAAAAATTGATTGGCACGGAAAATGAATTTGTGTAGGAAAATAAGAGTACCTCATGTGACATTAGAGTATTATTTCCCTTGATTATATAATTGTTTAGTTTTAGGATTATCTTGATGATGGAAAAAGATGATGAATGTTAGCCAAATCGGAAATAGTACGTTAATATAACAGTAATTCAAGGGAGCTAAGGTATGGGGAAAGTAGTGCTTTAATAAGGCAAAAAAATTAATTTATTGCTTTTTTAATAAAAAATTACGAAAAAGTAGTCGTTTTACAAAATAATATAAAACTATAGCAGTCAATCATGCCCAAAAGTGGGCGTGACCAGTAGGAGAGAGACACGCCCTGCAGAGGGCGTGACCACCCAGGGGTAACACGCCCAAAACAGGGCGTGACCAACCAGGGGAGAGACACGCCCATTCTGGGACGTGACCCACAGGGGTAACACGCCCAACAGAGGGCGTGACCCACTGGAAGGTCATGCCCAATCCTGGGCGTGAGTGACTAAACTGCACTCTATTTAAACATCCACCCCCCTACACACTCTTCACAACTCTCTCATTGTTATGCTTAAACTCTCTGATAGTTTGCACTTGTTTACTCGTATTTTGTTTTATCTTTTAATATTTTGATTTTTAAAATGAGTGTGAGTTCTGATACTATTCGTGTTGTTCTTTATTTTAACGGTAGGATAGAAGAAGGTCGTCGTGGTGTTATTTTTGCAGGGAAGAAAAGGCCATCACGTATTAAACGGAACTCAACGGTTGCAGAGCTACATCAGAAAATACGTCAAAAATTATGTCTCGCAGACAACCAATTGATCACTCTAGTCACGGCAAGATTATGGCAACGTGAACAATACATGAGCTTGCAAGTGGTCGATGATGACGACATCGATATGGTAATGGAAGAGTTCCCGAATCAGTCCCGAAAGGATTTCCTAGAGTTGTATGTGGATACTACCACCGCGGAGGAAGTTGTTATACCAATGAGGTCAGTTAGGTCTACTTCTCCTCTTATTGCATCCTCATCTGTTGCTCCTGCTGTTAACATGTCTGATGAAGATGAACATGACCCTACTTGGGTTATGGATGAGGAATATGACGAAGATGATGAAGAAAATATTACAATGGAGGATCGTCTTCTTGCAGAGGATGCGAGTGCATCGGACAATGACGAAGAATGTGTCAGGTCTGGTACTGAACTTCAACCATGGCATGATCTGGGGGAGTCTCGTATCGTTGTACATCATGACACAACATCGAGTCAAGCACCAGAACATCCTGAAGGTATGCTATCAATTAATATACTGTGTGTTTGGATGTTGCAATTGTCCATTAAGAAAATAACTCAATTCTATTATTATTATTACGTAGTACATGTAGGCGATGCACCTGTTGATCCTTTTTGGTCAGAAATTCCACATTACACATATATTGATTGGGATTATCCGAGTGAGGCACAATCATGGACACAGAGTTCGGGTTCAATCCAGGGTCCATGGCAATTGGGAGACAAATTGTTTGTTACCAACAATTTACATCCAAAAAAGAGGCTCAGATTGCAATCAAGCGCTACCTCATGAAGGAGCATCAAAAAGCAATTGTGGTTGAGAGCACTCCCACAAAATTAAGCATGAAATGTTGTGCGTACGTCCAAGGTTGCCCGTGGAGGATCAGGGTAATTAAACCAACGTATGGTGAAAATTGGAAGGTAACGAAATGGGGTGGGAATCACAATTGCTTGAATGATCATCTTTCTCTAGATCATCGACAACTTGATTCTGACGTTATTGCAGCACTTGTAGTAGGTATGTAATTTCAAATTAAAAAGCTAATTAAAATTGCTGTTGGTATACCTGTTATTCTGTTAATGTTTATATCCAGCCTTTGTAATTCAGAGATGATAAAAAAGGAACCTTCAGTGGCCATTGCTCTCGTTCAGGAGAGGATAACTCATTCATATGGATTCAAAGTTTCATATAGAAAGGCATGGTACGCAAAGCAGAAAGCCATGGCAATGTTATATGGTGATTGGGAGGACCATGGTACATAGGCTGTGGCCCACCTGCTTGACTCAACACTGGCGGTCTAAACCAACCCTGCATATCAGTGCGCGGTTTAGGCACATTAATAGGATCGGGTATCGCTCGAACTGATTCCCGCTGTCGTCCTAGTCCATGACCTTCCTTCCTGCCACTGGGCACCTCAATGGTCAACATGGGCTCCTCAACAGTCTGCGTAGGTGGAGCCTCTGGCCCCGGCTCCTCTACTCGTACCGACTCTCTGAATATGGAAATAATTTTGCCATCTCGTCATGGACCCACTCTAATCCAAAGGCAGTGAACTGATCCGTAGTAGTCGCAAAATATATCATCTCCAAACCATCAATCTGTGAAGAAAAGAAACAACATGTATTAATTACAAATGTATAAAACACATAATCATATTCAAAATTGAATTGTCAAAACTCACTACTCGTCCAACCCTTGCAGCTTTCCTGGCGACGAACCGTTTCCCTCGCTGTCTGTACCAGTGTAGGTACTCATGGTTCGGGGACATCAACCCTACAAGTACAGGGGGAACACGTATGGACGTATCTCTAATCGTCCATCGATGTATGAAGGCCCTCATCTTACGCTCCTAATTATCATCATTCTTCCCTCGCAGAGTTAGATCATGAACACCCTTAAGCTTTCTTGGTCTCCGTGGTATGGGCTGATCTAAACCAAATTGTCGCATACATCTATCTGGTTGAGCGTACTCAACTGTGTGGAAGCAAATGATAGGAGTAATGGCCAACCATAAGTACCGCTCATGATCAAATACAAACAATGTTGTCAGGTACTCTCCATATGGCTGCCACACAACCTACATATAAAAAAATTAGTAACAGGTACACAATTACCCCCAACTATAACATGTAAATTAATTAAAAACCATTACTAAATAGTTAGCACAAACCTCGTCTCTATAAAGCGTGTCAAGGTTTGCCCGATACCAAGACTGCTCATGTGGCTTAAAGGGAGGTAGGGAATTAAACCTGTCATAGAATAAGTAACAAATTATCATACTAATACGGAAAATGAACATGTAATAAATTAGTCAATATGAGTTAATAAAATATACCTGTGACCAAAATGCCACTCGGGGTGGGTAGGCTGCGGGATGGGTGGTGAAATGGGGGGGGGGAATCTAATCCAAGCCCATATCTACAGTAATACGTGACAACCACCCATATTAACAGTCCGCGGGTTTGTTGCCACACATAAATGTCTAAAGAGATGGGCGAGAACCGCAGACCCCCAACTGTATCCGCCGATGTCCGTAAAGTCCCCTGCTAGCAGCGGAACGTAACGACAAGCAATTTTACTCCCACCTGATTTGTCACACACTAACCATGAGCCTAATAGCCACAAAATGTGTGCCTTAGTGTAACGCCTCACCTCCTCAGGATTGTGTGCTACTGGAAACCAATCTGCATATATCCTGTCTAGGTAAGAAATACGTAGATCGCCTCCGTGAATGTCTGTGCCTGCAACAGGGGCAGTCCCAAAAACCTGCTGACACATAACAATCCAATTCAATGTTGTAGCTCCGGTAACTGCTTGCCCGTCAGTAGGCAAACCAAGTATACCAGCCACGTCCTGTAATGTAATGGCCATCTCTCCCTGGGTCATGTGAAACGTATGTGTCTCTGGTCTCCACCGCTCTACCAAAGCAGAGATCATGGGGGTATCGATCTGAAGGAAAAATAACAATTATAAAAAAGTCCACATACGATAATTTAATTAAGTAATTTTAAAAATTACATACCTGAATATGACTCATACGTGCCACGTGTATGAACCCAGCCTGTGTCAAATAGTTGGCCACAACGTCTGGTATATCATCGTGATGGGGTCCCCCCTGAAGTTTACCTCGCCTTGTCTTTAACACCCTGACCTTATCCTCGTTCCACACAAGTTGTGAAACGTGAGAGCGCTGTGTCCTCTTACGTAGTACCTCCCACCTATATGGGCCAGGAAGTACATGCGTACAAGGATCAGATGGCTCAAGATCACCATCGGATCCAGAGCGTGAGGACTCTGATGAAGACGAATGAGCCATAATAGAGAATACTACTACAAATGAAAAATAATGTACCCAAATTACTATTGATATTATATTAATTTACACTAAATAAAATTTAATTTCACTTAATTACATAGCATTTAACTAACTTCAAATGTTATATTAATTTCAATTAAATTAATATCATTGACAATTAATATTTTTCTAACCCCCTAATAGTTAAATAAAGTCACTAATATTTTTCTAACCCCCTAACAGTTAAATAAAGTCACTAATATTTTTCTAAACCCCTAACAATTAAATAAAGTCACTAATATTTTATTCTAACCCCCTAACAGTTAAATAAAGTCACTAATATTTTACTAACCCCCTAACAATTAAATAAAGTCACTAATATTTTATTCTAACCCCCTAACAGTTAAATAAAGTCACTAATATTTTACTAACCCCCTAACAATTAAATAAAGTCACTAATATTTTTTTCTAACACCCTAACAATTAAATAAAGTCACTAATATTTTTTTCTAACACCCTAACAATTATCTAAGTCACTAATAACTATCATATATTAATTGCTATTAATAAAAAAAATAAACAATAAATAGGGATTTACACGAGAGAGACAGAGCTTCGCTGCGCAAAACCTTCCAAAATCACTTTAGAGGGAAGGAGGGGGAAGGAGGATTAGAGAGAGGATGGGAGGTGGAAATGAGGTAAAATGGTGAAAATGGGAATATATAGACCAGGTGGGCACGCCCTCTGTTGGGCGTGTTACCCAGCTTGGTCACGCCCTGTTTTGGGCGTGTTACCCCTGGGTGGTCACGCCCTCTGCAGGGCGTGTCTCTCTCCTACTGGTCACGCTCACTTTTGGGCGTGATTGACTGCTATAATTTTGTAATATTTTGTAAAACGACTATTTTTTAGTAATTTTTTATTAAAAAAGCAATAAATTAATTTTTTTGCCGCTTTAATAGCTCAGTAAATTACGGATCTAAAGGTGGAGCGACAATGACCATATTGTCACCTTTTAGTACAAAATTTACCGGATTGCCATGTTAGAAAAAAAAATTGTCAAAATGCCATGTCACAATTCCGCTGGTCTGATAAGCGGGAATAGACTATACACGCACGTGTCAGCGTCTGAATGATCAACTATTCTCGTTGGGCTGCCCAGCTAGAATGACAAAATGCTAACACGTGATAATAGTACATGCATTCTCTGGATGTCTGTACTTTTGCCACGTGTCAGCATTTTGTCATTCTAGTTGGGTAGCCCAGCGAGAATGGTTGACCATTCAGACGCTGACATGTGTCCAGTCCATTTCTGCTTGTCCGATCAGTGGGATTGTGACGTGTCATTTTAGCAAAGAAATTTCCTAGAATGACAATCTGATAAATTTTTATTAAAGGGGTGTCACTTTGATCAATGTAGAAGGTGTGTGTTTAGGATAATGGAGAGATAGAGTAACGACTAGGTGAACTGCATATTTTGAGATTCCCTCTCCAATATAAAGAGGCTTCTCAATCTCCAATAGCTTGTGGGGATTGATTCCTTAATCTATGTTCCTTGTTGTGAGTAATAACGCAACCAAAGTCATTAGACACTCATGATTCTCTGCTAACTCTCATACTTGGTGGATCCTACGTGACGTTTATGTTATGTACAAACGGTTCATCCGTTTTTAAATTCCTGTAGTTTTTGTGTCGGTAGAATAAGACATGGAAAATTTTATGTCTCGTTGCGTTTCAACATGTAAACATGAAATTAAACCGTGTTAATCTTTTTATATGTGTCATATTATATCATCGACTCAAATAATAAGCAATACATTTTGCGATTGCTGGATTTTTTGTCTCGCGATATGTCAACCTTCAAAATAAGTGAAATGTGTTCGTGTATTTTTAAATTTGTATTCGTCTAAATATCACGTGGTATGAATGCGAATTGTCATCCAACATGTAAATATATTGAATGAGGAAATTGCAATATTAGATCAGAAAATGTATGGATGATAATAATTTAGACATTGTTATTACTTAATAAATATATAGTAACTTTGTCTAAAAAATTGTACTTTTATTTATTATTATCTACTATTTACTTAACTTCAATTTTCAAAGAGTCTTTTATTTTTATTTTTTATTTTTAGTATAATAATTATTAAATGTTAAAAAATATTAAACTTAAAATATTTTAAAAAAATTAAAAAAAAATTAAACAAATTAAACTCAAGTATTATATTTTTAAATAAATCAATTCTAGATTTTAAATTTAGATTTTTTGAATAAATAACACAAATTTTTATTTTTATTTTTCACGACCCTAAGTTTAAACTTTAAAAATCAATTTGATTACGCCCTTATCATTAAATGATTCGGCAAATCAGCTTCAATATTTGAAGCTATTAATACAAAAGTGGCCTAATAACTATACAGAGAAACTTCTGTATCCAAAATGCAATGGATTCTCTTATGTAAAAAATAATAATTATATATGGTCATGTTATTTAATCATAGTCACTCATTGATTGTGAGATGAGAGAGAAAAAAATGTATAATTTTTAAATGAGTGATTATAATCAAATAACATGACCATATGATCACTTTTTCACATGAGAGAATCTACTCTCATCCAAAACATTTCAAAATGGAATAATTATCCAATTATTGAGCAGCCATTTCGATAATCAAATTGACTCCGCAAAGTTTGAACATGGCCTTACCTTAATCAAATTTGATTTTGTTTTATAATCTTAATGATCTGCATAAAAAAATCTAGGATCAATTTTCTTTTTAAAACTGTATAATAAAAAAATTAATGAGATTAAATTGCCGCCGTAAAAGCGCCGATGATGACGTGGCACTTTGACGCATTCCCTCCTCGTGGTCCAAGTGTAAGACTAGGACTCTTCATAGTGAGAATTTCTTAGGTGGCAAACTCTAAGGTTTCGGGGGGTCCAAGGAACCAAAAATATAACTACCGAGAGACATTGCCATACACAACACGCTCTCTTTGCTCTGTTCTGTTCTTTTGTGATGGACATGGTTGTTGGATTGCATAGGAACATGATCCTAAATCTCATCAAGTTTTCATTTCTTAACTATTCGTTCTTCCCTCACTACAGGTCAGCGAGATCTCCCATTCTTTTTCTGTGTATTCTTCTTTGAAAATTTCCTATTCCCCTTAACTTTTTTTATCCTTAACTTTTTTTTATCAACAATTGTATGTACCTAAGAAAGAGTCAAGAGTCAGAGAAAGAGACAGGGTCAAGTGTTTTAGGTGGGAATATAGAATACAAGGGGTAGTAAACTCAAAAACTGCAAATACCTTCCCCATTCACTACGCTTTCGAAAATTCGAACCCCCTTTTTTCTTCTCTGTGTACTCAAGAGTGAGTAACAATGCTTTGATTGATGGGGTTGGATAAAATTTTGATCTTTTTCATCACATAGCATATACCCTTTTGGAGATATGTTAGGGGAAGAAGGGAAGAAGGACAAACCCTCCGGTTGGAGAACATATTCTCGTTCAGTTTCATGGACTGACCGGTCTCCGGTTAACCGTAAACCACCGGCAACGGCAAATAGTAAACCACGATCATTGTTGCCACCCCTTCAGCCTCTCTCAATCAACAAGCGCAGTGTGGAGGAATGGCCTAGTGCTGGATCTGATGATCTTGGAGTTTGGCCCCTTCCACAAACTCCAAGAGGGTCCATCAGAGCCTATGATTCAAGTCAACCCACCAAGGATTTTCAGTTCAAGAGGGACAAATTGGCCTTCTTTGATAAAGAGTGTTCAAGAATTGCTGAGCACATATACTTAGGGAGTGATACAGTTGCCAAGAATCATGAACTTCTGAGACAAAATGGAATAACTCATGTGCTCAACTGTGTTGGGTTTGTTTGTCCTGAGTATTTCAAAAGAGATTTTGTGTACAAAACACTTTGGTTGCAGGATAGTCCAACTGAGGATATCACTAGTATTCTATATGATGTTTTTGATTACTTTGAAGATGTTCGAGATCAAGGTGGTCGTGTCCTTGTCCATTGTTGTCAAGGGGTTTCTCGATCAACAGCTCTTGTTATTGCTTATCTCATGTGGAGGGAGGGACAAAGCTTTGAAGATGCTTTTCAGTTTGTGAAGACTGCGAGGGGAGTGACAAATCCAAACATGGGTTTTGCTTGTCAACTTTTGCAGTGTCAGAAAAGGGTACATGCTATGCCTGCTAGTCCTAATTCTATTCTTAGGATGTACCGTATGGCTCCTCACTCACCTTATGATCCTCTTCATCTGGTTCCTAAAATGGTAAACCAGCCATGTTCACAAGCACTTGATTCACGTGGGGCTTTCATTATCCATGTTCCTTCTGCTATTTATGTATGGAATGGAAAGCATTGTAACTCGGTGATGTCATGCAATGCAAAGGGTGCAGCTTTTCAGGTCATCCGTTATGAGAGGGCAAAGGGTCCGATTTTTAGCATCCACGAAGATGAGGAACCACCAGGGTTTTGGATTGCTCTTTCTGATGAGCAACGCTTATCGAGTAATTCTAACAAAGAAGGTGTCATGGAGGAACCAGTGTTGTTGTTGCCTTCTGAAAATATGGAGATTTCTGATGCAGTCAAAATGGAGATTAGTCCAAGAAAAATTGATGCATATGATTCGGATTTTGAGATTTTCCACAAGGCACTTGATGGTGGGGTTGTTCCACCTTGTTCTGTATCTAATTCGGAATCAGAAACTTGTCTTCCTGCTAGAGAACATGGTTGGGGAAGACTGAGGAGGAAGTTTGCTAGTGGTGGCATGAAAAGATTGTTTACATCTCCCAAATGGAAATGTGGTGCAACCTCATCATCCAATGATCAATTCAGTGTAATTTTGGAAGAAGAGAACCAACATTCTGTAACTGATACTTTGTCACCATCATTCAATCATCCATGTGGTTCACCTGATTCCTTTGAATGTTCTCCAAATAACAGCTTAGGAAGGGCAAAAGATACTCTTGCTTCATCATTGCCACCATCTCCTCTTGGCATATCAAATCCTTTTCCTCGTTTTCTATGCAGCAACAGTCCAAAATTCAATTGCAAGTCACCAACACTTTCACCTTCAAGTTCTGATTACACAACAAGTTCATTCACATTTTCACCTTCCTCTACCAATTGGTCCGACTTGTCATTTGTGTCTTCTCAGCAGCCATCACCATCTGGCCTGGAATCAACTGAACCCTTTTATGTTAAAGATGCATCTTTCTCAGAAGGTTCCTCTTTAGTTGAAAAAGAAGTTGTCTCTTCACCTTCAGAGGCATTTTCAGTTAATCACACCTTGGGAGGTGAAAACTCCCATTTGAC
>JAVKPL010008674.1:0-33745 GCA_032173675.1 Gastrolobium villosum | reverse complement strand
GCGGGTAAAGTATTGGAAGTGAGAGTGCATCATCTCATTTGAAAAACTCTCTTATCTCATCATCAAATGAGTGGTTGTGATCAAAGAATATGACGAGATAATTATTTTTTCATATAAGATAATCCACTCCCATTGCAATTATAGTTGGTAATAATGAGTATCGCTTGGATGACACATATGCATAGAGGTTTTGATCTGTTTCTTTTTTAAAATCTGGCTACTGAGATTTGCAGTGCTCCCGCAAATAGCCTACGAGATAGAGAGAGACAGAGAAAGAGAGTCACGTGGCGTGGGAGCTGGAAAGAGGCTCACCCACATCAACATCAAATACATCGTCATAGACCTCATCATTTAGTTTTTGAAACCCAGGTCTTCAAAGTTCAAAGCCAGCTCAGACTCAGATATCTTCCCCTAGCCTTCATCAAATATCCAAACACGTACGGTTCGGTCAACTTTCTTATATTGGTTATCTGTGCCAAAAATCTTGTCCTGTTAGCTCAGAGAGTCACATGAGACTCAGAATTTCGAAATCAAATTATCAATCGTATTCATATGGTTAAAAATGTATGTGCTATAAGAAAAAAAAATTACGCGACACTCACGTACAAAATAATTGGGTTTTCTTGTAAATAAAAGAAACAAAAAAAAATTAACAAATTTCATTTATTTTTATATGAGTGTTGTAAAAATATTTTTTCTACAACAAGAACAGAAACATTAAATCATATTTATTGAGACTCATTCTTTCGTGGGTTTTACTTCTCTCATGTTATATAAGAGAAGTTATATCATGTTATGAAATAAATTAAGTGGGGCCCACCAATTTTTTATAAAAGAAAAAAGAAAGAAGAAATGCACGTCTTTTTATGTGAGTATAAAATGATAGATGTGTCTTATGACACATAAGAGTATAATTTCCATTTTTTCTTTCTCGAGGACTACTGAATCCTTATTCTATTTCCACTTAATATCATGACCCCTTTCGATATTTTGAAGAATTCCACCACGCCTCTTACAAATTTTACTATTCCTGAAGAGGTTGGACGTGATTATAAAATTCAAGGTGGCACGTTTAGTTATACGGTGAATTAAAAACTACACATTTTTTATCTTAAAATCGTTTGTGGATAGGATAATGTGAACCTGATAATTTGATGGCATCTATTATTGTCCATGCTATGTTTTTAATATCCATTTTTTATATACGGAAATCCCTGTTTAAATCATTTCCATGGTCACTACCCAACACAATCAATGAGAACTGATTAAAATCAAATGGTTTTTCAATGCAAAACTCGTTTAAATTCGAATGACTAATCCCTTTATTTATTTGTTAGTACAGAATTCGAATCATTTATTGTATACATGTTATACGTATGGTGTACTCATTAAAGTAACAAACTCCAATTACAATACAATAGGCGTGCATGGGATGTGAGTTCGCATGCATTTGAAATAAGGCTGCTTGAGATCTGACGACAGTAAATCTAGTAGCTCTGGATGCAAGGAGACGAAAAAGATAAGAATCTTTTTACACATGAAAGCGTACTCTCTATATATTCTCATTCTTTTCGCATCCTTTCTACTCCCCCACGACCACCCACGTTTTTCTTTTTATAATTTATTTGTGTGTCTTGTTACTTCATCCCCTGCTTACATTTTAATTCATCTTTCATTCACTTTTTTTTTGCCCTTTTTTCTCAACTTTTGTTCTGATTCCATGATAGGAGGTTTATACGAGCCAATTCCCAAACTATAAGGGGCGTTTGGTGTGGGAATTTTTTTTGGAATAGTAGGAAAATGTAATAGATAGAGAAATGACCGGAAAGATGGATAAAGTGAAATAGGTAGAGAAATGTAAAAAAAAATTGTTTGGTGGGGGAAAACTTTATTGGGAAAATTAGGTAACTTTATGAAATTAACGGTGCATTAAAAGTGAGATAACCGGTTTTCCGAAAATCCCACCTTCAAATTGGGTTTTTGAACAGTGAGGATATCTATGTTTCTCATAAATCCATACTTCCTGGATAGATGAGTTTTTGGAGAAAATATGTTGAAACAAACATGGTGTTTCTAAAAGCCATACTTGATAAAGATAGATATCCGCCAAAAAGCATCACAACCAAACACCACCTAAATCTTTAGTCTTATTAAGAAAGCTTGCCACGTTCTTAGTTTGAGTTCAGCAAGTTTCTCCTTGACTGCGTGTTCCCTGATTTCGCACGGACTGCTGAATTTGGTTACACTTGCTCAAAGAACCACTTCAACCAAAAACCTTAAAGAATAGGTAAGGGTCTTTTTAATGATTTATATTATATTCTCTAACACGCCTCCTCACACAAGAGCCATTTGGCCTTGAAGTATGGAATATGGCAATTATTGAATATGGCACAAGTCCATTATTGGTTTGTCTTGTGCTACACGAGCCCATTCTTTGGTCTGCCTCGTGTTTGTGGGGCGGTAAGGATTGAACTCGTGACCTCGTGATCACTCAAGCTCTGATACCAAGTTAAAGAACCACCTCAACCCAAAACCTTAAATAATAGATAAGGGCTTTTTTTAATAATTTATATTATATTCTCTAACGCTTATGAACGAACAGCTCGTTCCCTCTATTTGTCCCCAAACTTGCCCTTAATTAATTTACCAGGATCTAAGGTTGCTTATCTCCAGTAATAGAAATTAAATCCTTTGTCCCATTTGTATGCTTTTAACAATTAAGGGGAATATGATTTTTATGTTAAGTTAGATAAAATTGTCTAATACAATAAAAAAAAATGGATAGAATCCACTAAAAATACGATAGAGAGAAAAAAAATCTCATCTATTTTTTATATGTGTATGAGACAATTTTGTTTTCATACAATATTTTCCTTTAATTAATACTAACAACTTATTTCACCAAAAAAAAATAAAAATACTAACAACTTAGACAAAAAAGAATACTGATAAGTGATAACAGGAAGAAAAAAAAGTTAATTTTGACTAGAGAGATTGATATAATCTTATTTAGTAGTCAATTATTTAAGTAAGATGATTGTGTATAAAAAAAATGAAAGATAAAAATTTAAACTCTCATGATAAGGCCCCGTTTGGATAGATTTATAAAAAAATGATATTTTATGTCTTGTTTATTTTAGAAATAGAGTAAATATCATTTTCAGTCCTCAGTAAATTTCACGATACCCGCTTTAATCCATAGCAAATAAAAAGGCTATTCGTGGTACCTAAGAAATTTAAAATGAACTCATTTAGTCTTTTTGAGGGATTAATGTGTGTCTTTTTTTAAATTTGTGAAGGACCACGATTTTAACTAAATGGATCCATTTTGAATTTCTTAGGGACCACAAATAGCCTTTTTATTTGCTCGGGACTAAAGCGGACATCGTGAAATTTGCTGAGGACCAAAAAAGATATTTACTCTTAGAAGTATTTTTTTACAAAAGTTACAGATATTTAAATTTAAAAAAAATTAGTTTTTGAAATAAAATATTTAGATTTTGACTTCTATTATTTTTAGAAGCTAAAATTTTTAACTTAAAAAATAAAGATTTTTATCTTTTTTCGTGGCTACTGTTTTTTTTTTATGAAAAAAATAAACTTTTGGCTAAAAAAAAAAACCTATCCAAATGAGCCCCGTATCTCAAGATTACCTATGGAAAGTTGATTTGATAAGTCCGTAAATTACTCACTCATGCCACTTTTCTTAAGAATACATATTTGAATAGAGAACATAGAATTAATACTTTCTTAAATTTCTAATATAACATAAATTGAAACAAAGTATTTTTTGCAAAAAAAACGAGTATTTCGAAATAAAGAAAACGCTTTTATTTTTATCCTTCAGTATATATTGTTAGACTGATAGACTTAGACACTAATTAACAAATACACACTTTTATATTTTAAATAATTACGAGGGTGTGAAGTTAAAAGGATGAATCATTACCATAAGATTTTTTAAGTAGAAAATAACGAAAAGGATGGTGCATTACATGAGAGCCGCTCCACTTGAACGCCAATGGCTCATAATCATGAAGAATGGTGGATTCCCTCTGCATCGAGTTCTGCAAATTAGGTGAAGTCTCGCAAGTCCCTATTTCCAACGGTGGGTAATATCACTCTTCTTAGGTTGGCCTCTTATAAATTGCTTTAATATCCAATCACTAGTCAACCGAATCTGCATATTTAAATGGCCTAATGAGTACTTTAGACCCATTTCCATTATTGATCTTCCCGTGTTTTAAAAGTAAAACCCTGCTGCAGCAAGAGAAAACGATAAAAGGTAAGCATCCTTTTTACCCATTTTCGTTTTGTGTCCTCCAAACATTTAGTTGGCGAAATAGAAATCTAGTCCCCACCGTTGCACCACACCTTAATAATATACTTTTCAATAAAGGAAATAAAAAGAAGAATAAAAGTTGACGCTTACGCTGCATAGAGTGCAGGGTGCAAAGCGCATTTACCTTTTTGAAAGGTTAAACTGAAAGTGGACGCGAAAGTTGTTTCTTCTGTATCTCCTCCGGTCTATTTTTTCGAAAAATCAAACAACTTTTCTGTCCACTTTTCTTTCTTCTTCTTTATAAAATATTTAATTACTTTGATAAGTCATTCTAATTACCAACGAAAGAAGAAAACTTAATTGGAAATTTATACTTCATAAAATTTTACGCATCCTAATCATAATGAGAGTACATAATTTTTTTTATAATCTTAGAGATATCTCCATTCACTTTTCTTTCTTCTTCTTTATAAAATATTTAATTACTTTGATAAGTCATTCTAATTACCAACGAAAGAAGAAAACTTCAATTGGAAATTTATACTTCATAAAATTTTACGCATCCAAATCATAATGAGAGTACATAAATTTTTTTATAATTTTAGAGATATCCCCATTCAACTTCCTCCGATCACCTTGCCTTCGGGATACGACCCTATAGGCTAGCCCCTCCTCCGGTCACCTTGCCCTCAGGATACAGCCCTGTAGGCTAGCCCCTCATTCTCCGGTCACCTTGTCCTCAAGATACGGCCTTGTAGGCTAGCCTCTCATTGGACAGCGGGTATAATACTGGAGATATCTTCATTCAACCTCCTCCGGTCATCTTGCCCTCGGGATGCAACTATAGGCTAGCCCCTCATTGGAACAGCGGGTGCATTGAGCTTCATTCATTAGAATGAGACTAATCCCTCAATCGAGGAGAGGGAGACACATCCTATTACACCCAAAAATTTTCTAAGAATTTGTTTCAGACAAGGTTTGAACCCCTGACTCAAGTAAATCCTTAGGAACTCAGTTGTCAATTCAGCTACTTGGGAATTAATTTATACTAACATAAACTAAAGAATTACTCCAATTAATAATATTACATTCATTATAATTGTACATTTGAAATGAGTTTAAGAAAAAAGAAGAAGAATGTAAACTTGGAAACGAAGAATCGGTTGATTATCAATACTCACCTCTAGAGACTAGTAGCTGCTAGCTAGCTACCCTTCTACTCTTTACTTTTTTTCATTTTTTTTGGTAGATATTTTTATTATTAATTTTTTCTACTCCACTTTTTTTTTTTGGTAGAATTTTTTTTCTACTCCACTTTATTATCACCCTAATCACCATTTAATTAGAGAAAAAAATTGTATGAACAGAAAAAAAAAATAACTTTTAAATTCAATAATGATCTAAGTAGTAATAAAAAAATTAATAGTAAATTTTTTTTTTCCTTATTTATCATTGCTGCAACGCTTCTTAGTTCTGTTTGATATGAAGACACTAAGCTGGTTGAATGATAATATTATTTTTAATTTATTACAGTAAAAGTACGAAAGGACTCTATCTATGCTTTGTTTTTCACCTAATTAAGCTTTTTGCACACTTTCACTGTTCGTTGGATCATGAATATTGTATTTGGCTCATAGCAAGTGACTCGAAAATGAGCGTGTTTGATTATGTTTTAATTTTTTGTTTCTTAAAATTGTTTTCTAAAATAATTATTAAAATATGTATTTATTCTTTTTATATTAAAAGTTAAAATACAAAATAACGACACGCAAAACGAATCTCTATAACATTACACAATCACTTTTCCTACAACATAACTCTTATAAAACCATATATATATATATATATATATATATATATATATATATATATATGGTTTTATAAGACTTATGTTGTAGGAAGAGTGATTGTGTTATGTTATAGAGATTCGTTTTGCGTGACAGAATTTTTTATTATTTTTTTTGCTGTGGGCCCCACAAAATGTTGTGAGTGTAGGAAAGTTTTTCTGGTCATGTTAAATGATAGATGATAAACCCATATATATATATATATATATATATTAAAAAAGGTTTTCGTTTTGTCCTTTAACGTTACATAACAAAGTTTCATACACACACAATATTTTGTGGGACCCACATTTTTTAAAACAAAAAAAATAAATAAAAATTAAGGCACGCAAAACGAATCTCTATAACATTACACAATCACTTTTCCTATAACATAACTCTTATAAAACTCATTAAAAAATTGATTTTGTGTTGGGTATGGTTATACTTCACACGCTAATAATGACCCTAGTTGTCGGGGTCAGCAGAAAGGCAACTGGGGTTCCGTTCCCATGTGAGCATACGGGGTCCGGGGGTAGCGCCCAGGCCCGTAGAGACTAGGTACTGTTGTAAGCCTCTATTTTATTATAATGTTCTTAGCAGTATGAGTTTGGGCCCATAAATAGCTTAGCTGTTGTTAGGGTTTTATAATCCTATCTATATTTATCTTGTAAACCGAGTGACTTGTAACGAGTGGCGTTGATATGAATATGGTTTTCTTTTTCGATTGTGTGTAATCGAATTCCAAAATTTTGAAAATTCCTTTCTAGTTTCTCATCCTAATTGCTATTTATGAAATTGCAAGTTGGACACAAAGAATTATCGTAATGGAAAGTGGTAATATATTTCCATTGTTCCAATGATTTAATCATAGCTCTGACAAAGCCATCTGGTCTGTACCACAAAGACTAATAAAACGGAGAAGAGACACCTCAGACCAAGAAAAAGTCATGTTCATGGGATCGACGGATCCGGCTTTCTTCTGTCTGTGTTGTTTGAACTTCGAAAACGTGAAAGAAAAATTAAATTGGGTTGAGACAATAGTTAGATGGTTAGATTTGAAGCAATAAATAAGGCAAGTAAAATGGGTTGGTCTCATAAATGCACGTATAGAAAAAAGACATGGTAATTATTTGTGTGGGAGTTTGTTCTTGTGAGTTTTTCTAAGGGGCGTGGGTTTGTGCTTGTGGGCGTGATGAGTGCGACGTATCAGATGACAAAAGGGAAGATTAAAATCATATCTCTTTCGTTGTGTCACTCAGAATTTATTCAATGGAAAAAGGAACCTCTGAAGACAAAAGTGCATACTTAATGTAATTATTGAAGAGATTGACCATTTTCTTTTACATTTTTTATGACGAAACAAATAGGATACTTGCTATGTGTCTAATCTTATAGGTCAAAAGCATTTTCTTTTACTGGATATTTTTTTTAAGTTCTTCGGTTGAACAGAGGATACCTTGGATTCTTAACTAGTGGGAGGTTGGTCCCATCAATGAAATGAAAAGGCGGGCTTGGGAGCCTCCATGTTCCATAACGCTCCTCTATATATCTCTATCTCATATAAAAAGTTATGAATTTTTTTTTTAAAGAACTACAAAATGATAATAATTATGTAGAATTATAATGTCAAATATACATTAGTTGAACAATTTTAACAAAAGTATATTATGAAAAATAAACTCTTGTAAATAACAACAAAAGATAACAAGAAGGAGGAAACTTTTCCTCGCCAACTTGTAATTCAAAGATAAATTAACTTGGATCTATTTGAATAGCTTCTGTGGACAAAGTAGTTTAAAAACCAGCTCCTGGGGAATTCATGCATTTTCTATGTAAATGATCTTATCAAAAGCTTGCACTCTATCATAGTAGAGTGCAATTTCTAAACAATATTATATAATTATAAGAAAGAAAACAATTGATAATGAATCCTTTCATGTTACACCATATCATATGAGATTGTCAATCAATAAATTACGAATTAAGGTAAATTTTTTATCCTTTATTTTAATATATTTTCCCATCACTCTTTATTTATATTTCAATGGATTGTAATCTCTCATATAACCTCATATCATATGAAATGATTCACTAAATTTACACGTATATACATAATGTCATATTTATACAATTTCTTATATTTAATTATAATTAATTTTATTTTTATAATTTGTACCCTCAAAGTGTTTTTATAGTATATCATAAACTATCAATCGATATATTAGATGAAAGAGTCGATAGCTAGCTTGTTAATTAAATAATACACGCTGCGAGTTTAAAATTTATATGTCATTAACCAGTGTAAAATGAGTATAAAAACTCGAGTGTCCAAAAACCATTTTTCTTTACTTGTCTAGTAATGGTCCACGCAATCCATCATAGTAGAAAATAACGATTCAGATTATCTTCCGAAACATATTTATCTGTTTTGGACGAGCTTTTCAAAAAAATATTTTTTATGTATTGTTTATTTTAAAAGTGTTTTTTTACAAAAATTAAAACTATTTAAATTTTTTAAAACACATTTGACTTTTGATATATATATATATATATATATATACTTTATATTTATTTATATCTTTGTACAAGAATTTATATTTATTTTCAAAATTGTATGATGATGATTTCCTATATTTAATGCTTTCATAATAAATATAAAAGTTCATAATCATATAAAAATAGAAACAAATATATCTATTGAATAAATATAATCGATCTAACGGTGATTAATTAATAGTAAAATTCATAATATAAATTAGTACAATATCCTACTCCTCATAAAATACCTTTTATAACATTCATAAAATTTATTTGGGTCTTTGTCAAAATTTCCCGTCAGAATGATAAAAATAAGGAAAAATTTCAAAAAACCCTAAATTTTCTCAATTATCATTTATCCCCTCATAAATATTTTGAATCATTTATATTTTTATTTAAATTTTTTTATCACTTTTCTTCTGATTTTATGTTTCTTTATCGTTTATCCCTGAACTTAGAGGGTAAATAATAAAAAAACATTAATTCAGGAGTAAATGATTCAAAATTTTGGGGAGATGATAAATGATCATGTGAAAAGTTATAGGATTTTTTTTCAAATTTTCCCAAATAAATAAAGGGTTTTATGTTTATCATTTAACATAATATAACTTTATTTTCCTACACACACATTAAAGAGAGGTAGGTTCACATATTTTTCTTTCTCTTTCATCATTCCACCTTCTCTCTTTCTTTTGATGTGAGTTGGTATGTTACATAACAGTAATAAAACCCATAAATAAATAAACAAACTAGTATGCTTCCCATACTAATCCAACACAGCACAGCAAGCAGAGAAGTACAAGTGCGTTTTGTGGGCAGCAGAATCGAGGGTGTCGAAGGGAAGGTGAAAAAAGAGGAAAGATTGATGGAAAGAAGAATGGGTTTCATCAAGAACGAGGAGGGAAGAACAACTATGATGATCCTTTGATCTTTCTAAATATGCCTTCTCAGGAATGAACCATCCAATCTCATTGCTTATCAATCTTTTTGAGTCTGAAACAACATTTCCTCTCTCTCTCTATTAATAATAATAATAATAATAATAAATCAAACAACATTAATGACACCCACCTCTTCTCCCTTCTCTCTCTTATTTATTCTGAAGCCCCCTTCACATCTTAAATACAGCAGCATATGTTTAACCCTAGTTGCCAAATTCCCAATCTCAGCTTTGCTCACCCTTCTTTTGTCTCTTTTGTTGCGTTGTGGCTGTGGCTAGAGAGTCTCTGAAGTTTCAACGAAGGCTTTTGTTGTGTTCACGTGGGGTTTAACAAAGGGTTGCTTACAGAGTTTCTTGGCATTCTGTCCACCTCCCTTCTCCTTTTAATGGATCTCTCTTTGACAGCGGAGGTGGGCATACTGCCAACAAAGCTGTGTTAGCTTCTCTTTGTAAAACCTTCGTGATTTTCTTATATATATCTCTCAATTTTGTAATCATCACCCTTTTCTCCTATTTTCTTATGGCTATATAAGGTAAAATAGTTTGTTACTTCATTTCTTTCCTTTTTCTTCCCCCGTATTTGACTTTGTTTGTGCATATGCTTTTTCCACTAGCTCTAATACGGTAAAATTTCTTGCAAGTTGTAGCTTCGTTCCTTTCATCGATTTATTATTATTTTCTCCGAGAAGTATTGTTAGCACGACAATATGTTGTTTTTTCCCACTCATTTTTTGTTTTGTTTATGCAGGTTCCTGCTCTTTGCTTTCAACAATTTACTATGGGATCAGACATCAAGAGTAGTGCGCCTTGATTCACTTGCTGTGGGTTACGCTGGTGTTGGAAACCCTATAATCTAGTTTCTTTCTCTTCCATGGAATCCATATGTTTTTCTTTTCCTTTGGTGGTTTTTTTCTCTCTCTTTTTTAGTTACCGTGATTCTTTATTTTATTAGTGCAAAAGTTGGTCAATGTTTCTATTTTTTTTCCTCTTGACGTTGTGTATGCTTGTGGTTCTAAGATGTGTGGGGTCTAGGGTTTCAACAGGGTGGTCTAGTTTACATTGATTCATGAGAGGGAGATGGTAACTGTTACAGTGATACAAAATAAATAATTTAGCCTCCGGTATTGGGTTGAAGTGATGCTTATCATGATACCAGAGCTTCAATGATCAGAAGGTCACGAATTTGATCCTTAACGTCCCTACTTTCATGTGTAATTAAGAAAAGCACAAGATAGACTAAAAAATGGGCTTCTGTCATATATATGTTTCAAGTCCAAAGGGCTTTTACGTAATAAGTTGTGTTACAGAGATAATAAAATAAATAATTTAGTCTCACCCAATCCCTTAAGTTTTTTTTTTTTTTTGGTGAAGTGGTGCTTATCAGTAACTGAATAATTTTCTATTAATTTTTTAAAAACCAAAGCTTCATGGTTAGGATCTGCAGTTTTGGTAGAGATGAATAACTTTTTCTAGCAGATGAGAGCAGAAAAGAAAATTTCTCTTGTTTTACCAATTTGAAGTGTTATTTATTCTGCCATGTCTATTTTTATCCCAATCATCTGGGCATGGGGATGACTTTTACTAACTTTTTCATAGGGTTGGTATTATTAAACCCACGCGCCAAGAAAGAGTGTGTTTAATTATGTTTGTATCGAGTAAAGAGGTTAATGTCAGTCTTCAATCATGAGCCTACTCTTACGTGTTCAGAGAGAGCTCGTGTAGCGTCGTAGAAACGTATTTGACAATGGGGAAGAGTCAGTCATCAATTAATGCCATGTACAATCTATTCTCTGTAGTCTGTGCAGCCTCCTAAAATATGCAAATTAAAGTTCGGAAAAATGTTTATAATTTTAAATGATATAATTTATATCTTTTTATTTTTTACAAATAGATGGGATTCACATCTTTATTGTTTTTTTGTCAATTTTTTTTCTCCTTTATCTATCTTTTTCTCTTTTTTAAAATGATATAATTTTATATCCTTTAAAATGACACACATTTTATCCATTAAAATTACTAATAACCAAAGCAACCATTTTTTCAATTTCAAATTGTCAGATGGTCATGCATGAAGCTATAAACGGTGAAATCTCCTACATTTGCTTGCATGGCATAAAATGGTAAATTTTTTCAAAGATTAATAACTTTTTTTTTTCTAACAGAGGGGTCCGCGGGTGAAATACCTAGAAACTCTGTAAGCAAATCCTTTGTTCAAACTTCAAACCCACGTGAAGACAAAGCCGTACAACCCATCCTTCGTTCAAACCTCAAAGACTCACCCCACCTGCCAGACACAAGGTCCCAACGTAAGACAAAGGGTAAGGAAAGCTGAGATTGGGAATTTGGCAACTAGGGTTAAACCACATGCATGCTATTTTAGATGTGAAGGACCTTGAGAATAAATAAGAGAGAGAAAGGAGAGGAGGTGGGTGTGATTATTTGTTTCATTAATTATTATTTACCAGAGATGTATGGAGACAGAGGAAATGTTGTTGCAGAAGCTAAAAGATTGATAAGCAATCAGATTTGATGCTTCATTACTGAGAAGGCATTTATATTTAGATTCTATTGGAAAAAGAAAAGATCAAATGATCATCACATCACAGTTGAAATGTCTACTATGGATGATAATTAATGCACATGTGATGTACTGTTAGCACTCTTTTTTAAAAGTCTAACTTGTGCGTGTATTATTACAGTTTGCCACGTGATTAGTAGAAAATTAGTGAAATGAAATCTGTAGCCACATCTTGACATATACCAATTAAGGAATTTAACTGTACTAATAAAGGGATTTTACCTTCTCCCGAATCATTTAAAAAAAAAAACTTACTAAAAGTTTTGCCGACACATCAATGAGGTTAGTCACTTTCGTCTCACATATCTTTTGATTTTCGTGATATCGTGAATTCTATACATTTTTTTCTAACATATGGATTCCACATGCTTTTTGTCTTTACAAAATGAGAATTCAATTCTCATGTTTAATGAGAAATATAAAATCCTTTAAAAACAAAAAGCAATCGTAGAGAAAAACAATCAAAAACATATAAGAACGATTTAGGAATTATAATAAAGAATTGTGGTCAGGCTATACTTAATCTTTGATCTTCACTTATTAATCTGAATTAATTCTTATACTCAATTATCTCAATGGTTCGGACAATTTATTTTATTTAAATTAATTTGTTAATTTCTAATGTCTTAGTGTATTTAATTATTTAACTTAACTAAAATCCTAATATTTTAGTAATTTTTCTTGAATTAAGCATTAAGTTAAATGAATATTTCCTAATTTATGTAATCTTGTGTCTAGATAATGCATAAATTATTGTTTTACCTCGGTCGGAATTAAAACAAACCCTAATATGTCTATTTGAGCTCTAATCCTCAAAATCTTATAGATGATCAGGTCTAATAAGGATATTGAATTTACATCCAAGGAAAATAAAACTCATTGAATTAAAAGAACTATAAAAACAATTCAAATACCAAAGGGTCACGTCAGATCTGTGACCTTACCTACAAAAAAAAATAGCCACACATGAATAAAATAAAGAAATAGAAAAATATCAAGAAGATGAGGAAAAAAGATCCTCTCTTATTCATTAGCCTCAACAAGAACTTATGGAACTCTCAATTGTTCTCCAATTTTCTCTATTCTTCTATATGTCAAAAAGATCCTCAAATAGGGTTTCTTTTTCCCTATCTATAAGGTGCAACAAATCTTCACCAAATATCTCAAGGAATCCTCCGCGGTTAGCGCCAATGCCGCCCTAATCGCGCAGATAGATAGTGAGTTATGTAATCTTCACTTCTTCCTGGCGCGGATCGCACCATTCCCACCCAATCGCGCGAACAGATAGTTTGCCAAACTTCCTTCTATGAATTAATCTTCTTTTCTTGCACTTTTCTTCTACAAAATGCAAAAATTCAGCGAGAGTAGGATATACACTTTTTAGTCTAGAAAACTATATATGCTGGAGGCACATCAGATATAAATTAATTGAAAATTTTACTTTTTTTTATTACTTCAAACAAATATTTCAAACATGCTTATGAACTTCTATCATTAAAGATACAAAGTTTGACATACTCATGAACTTCTAGCTCCCGAAGATATAAACTTTTATGGCAAAATGAAATTCATTCGTCATTAATTTACTTGTTTAGGACTCATTTGATCCATATAAACTATAAGAGGAAAAGAATTCGCATGTTATAGGATAATTCTTTCTCCCACTAGTGATACATTAAAATGTGTGCAATATTTTTTTTCTTATTTTTCTTTTTTAATGGGAGGTGGGACATATCACATCTTGTGTCTAAAGTAGGAGAAAAAATTCTCCTACAACATGAGAAAAAGAGACCCAAAGTATAAACCTCTTAATTACATGTCATGTTTTTTTTTGTTACTAAAATCTTTTTTAGTAATTTGTATATTTTGCACATAATCCGAGTTTTACACAAGACTTGAGGTTTTAAGCTTTTTTTTAAGGTAATATCATCTGTGTGGATGTAAACAAAAAATAATCTTATACATTAAAAAATAGATAAAAAAAAATGTACAAAAGTTTCTCATGCATAATATATCTTTCAACGATTATAGGGATTATTGTTTCTTATATTATTACGTGTAGAAGAATATGTTGAAAAGATAATGTGCTATTTTATAACTGTATTAGAGAATATATATACAAGACAATCACAACTACAACTAAAAAGGTGACTAACAAAACTATAAGTTACATCTCAACAAAATTAGTTAAAGGTTAACTAACTAGCTTTGACTAAATATCATAAAACTCCCCCTCAAGATGGATAGTGAATGTCTTTCATTCCCATCTTGGAGAGAAGAGGAAAAGGTGAGGAAGAAGGCAAAGCCTTGGTGAACAATTCAGCTAACTAATGTTGAGATCGAATGGGCATCAAGTGAATGTGTCCTGCAAAAACATGGTATCGTACAAAATGACAATCAATCTCAATGCGTTTTCTACGCTAACGAAAAGTAGGATTAAATGCTACGTGGATGGCAGCTTGGTTGTCATAAAATAAAAGAGCAGAAGATGGATGAGAAAAACCAAGGTCCCTTAGCAATTGGGTGAGCCAAACAATTTCAATAGTGGTGGAAGCCATGGCAATGTATTCAGCTTCGGCGGAAGAATGAGATATGGTTGTTTGCTTATTGGACTTTCAAGATACAAGAGTGTCTCTTAAAAATTAACAGAAACTTGTGACAGACTTTCTAGGCAAGCACCCCAATGAACATATGTGAAGGCCTTAACTTGCTTGGAATAAGAGGAAGGAAAGAAAATTCCTTATCCATTACTGTCTTTCAAGTAATGTAACAAATGGTGTGCTGCTTGAAGATGAGGAGTACGAGCCTTGGAAACATATTCACTTAGTTTATGAACAACAAAAGTAATATCTAGCCTACAAGCTAGCACCAAAAACTCAATACTTTAAAAAACAAGTTTGAATGATCTATTGATAATTTTTTTTTTTGGTTTTTAGTGCTTTTGAAAATTTATGACATTTGGGTATTCCAAAAAAAATTGTCATTTTTAAAGTACCTTAAATTGCTTTAGGCCTTTTGAAAATTAAGTTTTTAGTGATCTATTGATAAAAAAAAAAATTGTTTGAAGTCGTTGTTTCCTATAACGAAGGAATTTCGTTCATGAATGTATTGTTATGAAACATAGTGTTCATATTATGAAAGTTTCAATCTTTCTTTAAATCGATCTTGTTTCGCTGATGAAAAATTGGTTTTGGGGTTGTGTTCCCCTATTGTTTTCCCACTATTTTATGTTGTTTTAAATACAAAAATTACATACTTTTGTGCCAAGAAAAATCACGGTCAATAGCTTGAAAAATTACATTTTAAACTCCCCAAAACTCTTACAAATCACTAAAAAAAACTGTTTTTTTGAGATGGATTGGTTGGTGGTAGATGAACCCGGCCAAATGAAAGATACAAAAAGGTTGAAAAAAGAAACATAAAAGGTGTTGTTGATGTTGATGTTGATTGAATTAAAATCTTGTTTGGTTGTTGTCTATGGGTAGTTTTGTGATGAAAATCGCTAAAAAACCTGTTGTCTTTGAGCTTTGACGAAGTTCCCATGGTAGAATTTGGTTTTGAGCGGATCGACCCGCCAAAAGAAGAAGAAGACACTGCAATAGAGAAATTTCAAAGAAGTCCTAGAGGTTAAGATGAGATTGTAAGAGAGACATCCTATTTGTATTTCTCACTAAGAAATCTCTCGAAATCCACACCAATAGAAAATCCATTAAAATCGTTAGATTTTTGAATATCCCAAAGATTGTTTTTCCTTTGTTTAAAATCTTGATTGAATACCAACAAATTTGGACAGACTCTAAAATAATTTTTTAAAATTCTAATTGAATACTACATGACATTTTTTTAATCCCTTAAAATCTTAATTGAATACCAATGAATTTTTTTATCCAAAAATAATTTTTTAAAATTCTTTGAAATCCCAATGCAATACACACCTAGTAATTCATTTGTATGCAACATATACTTCAAGTTGCCCTCTTTATATTTTATAAAAGAGTAAATACCCCTTTCGGTCCTCAGTAAATTTTATGATACCCGCTTTAGTCCCTAACAAATAAAAAGATTATTCGTAGTTCCTAAGAAATTCAAAGTAGACCCATTTTAGTCCTTCTGAGTGATTAATGATTTTTTTTTTTTTGAATTTATGAGGGACCATAATTTCAACTAAATGAGTCCATTTTGAATTTCTTAGAGACCACGAATAGCATTTTTATTTGTTAGGGACTAAAACAGACATGGTAAAATTTGTTGAGGAAAAAAAAAAAAAGTATTTACTCTTTATCAAATTGTTTGTCTTTAAACGTCGATGAGTGCTTTAACCCATCCAACTGAATGGAAGGAGACGCCATTGGTCTTTTGAATGGAGACTCTAGATTTGTGTTGGGTCATACAGAACTAGGTTGTGCATCTCTTTCTATACAAGTATACTTCCTGGCCCAATTCAGCACATAAATACTTCCAGTTGAAAATATTACTCTCTTAGAAAGTAAATATTTCATATACAAAAGATCATCTTTCCTGGGCAATAAATTGAACACTAATCTTTCTATCACTCGAGTAACTCTCACGGATTGATTTCCCCACATCCTAAAAATAGCATGCAATACCATTTCTCACAAGGAGACAATAAATCGAAAAACGTAAAATCATAAGAAAAAAAATATAAAAACATGAAAAATGTTGAAAATATTTTGATGTAAAAAAAATCATAAAAATGTAATTTTAAAACTAGTTCCCCCCAGGCCCCGTAAAACTAGTTTTTAACTACCATGATTTCACCAATAGTCCAGTACTTTAAAAAGTGAAATGGTTTACCCAATTCAATAAGCTAGCACCATAAGGTAGATTTTACGGGAGATAATTTTATTTTTTATTAGAGAAGGAACAATTTTATTTATATAGAATAAAAACATAAAATTAAAGTAATTTCATTAATCGACTTGTATTATAAAATTAAAATTAATTTATATTAAAATATTTAAAATTATTACTTTTAAAAGAATGTTTAGGTAAACTTAAAAGAAATTTGATAATTACATTTGTTAGTTATGATAGTTTTGGTCTTGTACGTATAATGAGATACAATTATTTTTTTAAAATGTTGTAACGGTCAATGATATTTTTCTTGTATAACGAGACACGCTTAGTTGGGGATAACCCGCCGGCTAAGGGTCAATAAAATGTAGTAACAAAGTTCTCGTATGTTTTTTGCTTTAATATCTCCTCAACCATTATTTATAACGGACAGATTATAGTTATTATTATTTTTTATTACTTTTTTATTATTAAATTTTAACCGTTGATTTCCGTCGATCTAATAGTTATAATTTATTGAAAATTAATAATTAATTAATTAATATAACTCAATAATTTATAATTGTTAGATCGAAAAAAATTAATGATTAAGATTTGATAATAAAAGATAATAAGAAAAGAAGATAATAACTATAACCTCCCCGAATATAAAAGAAAAAAATATTTGTTCTTCCACCATAATTTTTACGAGAAGAATATAGTTATTACCTCTTATTCTTACGGCTTATTACTACTAAATCGTAACCATTAATTTTCATCAATATAACAGTAATAATTTATTGAGTCATATTTATTAATTAATTATTAATTTCTAATTTATAATCATTACATTGACAAAAATTAATAATTCTGATTCAGTACTAAGTATAACCTTCCGTAATTTTTATTATACAACTCTGTTTTTTCTCGCCCGATAATTTTAAAAATACAATTATGTGCTTTAAAATTACAAAAGCTGTTAATTATTACTTAAGCACCGAAGGTTTACTCCAATCTCATCTTTGTGTTATTCTCAGTTCTCACCTCCATCTTCAGCTGCTGCTTCTTCATCTTCTTCTCGGAATAGAATGGGTTCGCTCTGTGCCCTTGACGAACCTCTGCGATATCCCCCTGCTCGCAGAGACGAATCAGTCGTTGATGACTACCATGGCGTTAAGATTGCTGACCCTTATCGATGGTAATGAGATTCAATTCAATTGTATTCGTTGCTTAATTCGGATAGATTTTGCTTGATCATTCAAACTTGCTGAAATTTTTTATGATTAAGCTCGGATTAGGAAATCGTAGAGGCAAATCTCTTAGCAATGTCTTTTTTATATATATTTTTTAAGGCTCGAAGATCCTGATGCGGAAGAAGTGAAAGAGTTTGTAGAGAAACAGGTTCAATTGACGGATTCCGTAATTCAACAATGCGAAACTAGAACAAAGCTTAGTGAAACGATTACCAAGCTATTTGACCATCCTCGTTTTGGTGCTCCTTTTAGGCGAGCTAGTAAGTACTTTTACTTCCACAACACTGGGCTTCAGCCACAAGAAATCCTCTATGTGCAGGTTTGGTGTCTAATTATGCGTTCACACGATTTGTTAAATGCTTTGCTTGGTTTTGAGTTTCTCTTATTCAATTATGTGGCGTATCTTTTCAGGACAGTTTGGAGGGAGAACCAGAGGTTTTGCTTGACCCCAATACCTTCAGTGAAGATGGCACTGTCTCACTGAGCACGCCGTCGGTGAGTGAAGATGCCAAGTACTTGGCTTATGCGCTTAGTTCAAGCGGCAGTGATTGGGTAACTATAAAGGTACTGCGTATTGAGGACAAGAATGTTTTGCCTGATACGTTATCATGGGTGAGTATCATAGAGCGCCTTTACTAAAATAAAAATGGTTATACAAAAGAACCATTGATGGTTGTAAATATTGTGTTTCAGGTCAAGTTTTCCTCCATTAGTTGGACACATGATAGCAAAGGATTCTTTTATAGCCGATATCCAGCACCCAAGTAAGTGACTCCGATGCTCACATTCTTTCCGGGAAGTACAGGATTTGGTTTCTGACTTCCAGAGGTTTACAAATTTCAAGTTGTCACATGTATTTGTTAAAATGCGAGAGAATTCAGTCAAGTCTATTTGACTACTGGTCATAAAGAAAGATATAAATTGGGAGGTCATTATTCTAATTTGCAATTTCCATTTGACTCAAAGTTTGTCAAAGTATAAGTATGGAGTGCATGGTCTTGAGTTTGATTGTCCTGGTCAAGATGATTTGAATTGGTGTTATTTCTATGGAGATCTTGTAAATAGCTTATTCATAGTGTTGATGGTAGGATTAATTTCATATTCTCTTGATTTAAAATTTGAATTAATTACTCTGCTTTTACACTGTAGAGGTGGAGAAGTAGTAGATGCTGGGACTGAAACGAATGCTAACCTTCATCATGAGCTCTATTATCATTTTTTGGGTACAGATCAATCAGAAGATATTTTGTGCTGGAGAGATCATGAAAACCCTAAATATTCGTTTGGAGGAAGTGTTACTGATGATGGGAAGGTACTTCATTTTCATCAATGCTTTAGAATTATGTGACATTATTTGTGTTTTTTATACTGCACATAAAATAAGAAAATGTGCAACCAATGTCTCTGCTTTTGGAGACTGTACTAATGTCAATGTGATAAGAACCTTGAGGTGCACCACCCCAAAAGCTAGCTCAAAGGGTGGGAGTGCCCAAGGTCTTATAAACCCCACATTAGTTGCTCATACAAACAATGTGAGACTTCAAGTCCCATACTTTGCAAATGGTTCCTAACATTCCACCACGCACCGCAGCCCCGGCTCCCACGCGGGCTTGGCTTTGCGCTAGTCTTTTACTAGCTCAAGGCAACAATGCCGGCGTTACCACCCGCACTGCTCGATTGCAACTGGGAGACATAGTAGAAGGCTCTGATACCATTTGATAAGAATCTTGAGGTGCACCACCCCAAAAGCTAGCTCAAAGGGTAGGAGTGCCTATAAACCCCACATTAGTTGCCCATACAACCAATGTGGGACTTCAAGTCCCATACCTTGCAAATGGGTCCTAACACAAAGTCACTGATGCTTCACTGTTTTATGCCCTATCTTACATATTTTTTTAGAAGGAATCTATTTAGATCTTCCTGATTTAGCACTGAAATGCTTGCTTGAATAGTTTTGCTTGGAAAACCTGGATCTTTAAAGTATTGCTTTGCATAATTTTCATTTTATTATTATAGTATGGTTAAGTGGCTGAGCATCATAAAAGATATTAATATTACTGGGATAAAATGTTTTTGCTCAATAGAAATCTGTCTTCCTTGAAGCATCTTGCCATAAAATCCTGGAGCTTTACTCTAATAAAAACCACTCCCCATGAAACCCCTTGCGAGGTTACGGCAAAGAGAAAACCCTATTACTATGCAAAATTCTTATTTATATCAGAAAAAGGCGAGCAACTCATTTTTATGTAATTTTAACATATCTACTACTTTGAGAAGATATATTCATCACATAGCATTAGAGAAAGTTGTAGGAAATATGGTTAAATTCACGACTTTGTTAGCCAAAGCAGAGTAGTAAGTATAATTTGATTTTTCTTTGTTAAGTGCAGTAGGGTAACAAAGCAACAGAGAATTTTATGCATATGATTTTAAATTTCCCATGAATCTGACTCCCTGTTTTTGTTGATTGTGCAGTATGTTCTTCTCTATATCGATGAAGGGTGTGATCCAGTTAACAAATTTTACTACTGTGACTTGTCTGAACTTTCAGATGGACTGGAAAGTTTTCGGAATAAAAATGCCCTCCTCCCATTTGTCAAACTTATTGATGAATTTGATGCGAAGTATGAAGCCATTGCAAATGATGATACTGTGTTTACATTTTTAACTAATAAAGATGCTCCAAAATATAAACTAGTCCGAGTAGATCTGAAAGAACCAACTGCTTGGGCTGATGTTCTCCATGAGTCTGAAAAAGATGTACTTGAGTCAGCATGTGCTGTAAATGGTAACCAACTGATAGTGAGCTACTTGAGTGATGTGAAGTATCTTCTACAAGTAAGAGACTTAAAAACAGGTTCCTTGCTGCATCAATTACCAATTGACATTGGTACAGTTGATGGAATTTCTGCACGGCGTGAAGATAATGTGGTTTTCATTAGCTTTACAAGTTTTTTAACTCCTGGGATCATATACCAGTGCAACCTGGGAACAGAGATTCCTAATATGAAGATATTTCGTGAAATTGTTGTCCCTGGGTTTGACCGCTCTGGGTTTCATGTTAATCAGGTAAATAAAGTATTCTTTGATGCTGCAAAGTTATCTTATTTTTAGGTTCACATTATTAAGTAGGCTGTGTCGAATTCCATTATTCTGTTCAAGTACTGGCATGCTGCGTCTTGGAATCTGTATCCTTGTTGCTTTACCTGGTTGTTCTATTCTTTGATGTAATTTCCACATTTCAGGTTTTTGTGCCTAGTAAAGATGGTACCAAGATCCCAATGTTCATTGTTTCCAGAAGGGATATTACTTTGGATGGTTCACACCCTTGTTTGTTATATGGATATGGTGGTTTTAACATCAGTCTTACCCCATCTTTCAGTGTCAGTCGCATTGTACTCACAAGACATTTAGGTGTTGTTTTCTGCATGGCGAATATTCGTGGTGGTGGAGAATATGGGGAGGAATGGCATAAAGCAGGCTCCCTTGCAAAAAAGCAGAATTGCTTTGATGACTTCATTTCTGCAGCTGAATACCTTGTATCTACTGGTTATACCCAACCCAGAAAGTTATGCATTGAAGGTGGAAGCAATGGTGGACTTCTTGTTGGCGCTTGTATAAATCAGGTCTGATTCATTTGCTTTGTTTTCACACTTTTAGCCTACACTTTCCTATTCAACAGCTCTCTGTTTATGCTAGATTTGCTCCCCTCCCCCCCCTTCTTTTTACAGAGACCTGATCTTTTTGGCTGCGCACTGGCTCATGTTGGTGTTATGGACATGCTACAGTTCCACAAATTTACCATAGGTTTGTTTAGATCTGTTATGCCCAGTAGTTTGTTTATATGACTGTCACATATTGATTTAGAATTGTTATTCAGGTCATGCTTGGACATCAGATTATGGTTGTTCAGACAAGGAGGAAGAGTTTCATTGGCTAATCAAGTGAGTGAGGTTTATCCTATCTTGAAATATTAAGGACAAATTTCTATAGTTTATGAAAAAGTAATATATTTAATGACCTTATTCTTTTATTTATATTACTGTCAAATTGTTTAAAATTACTAGTAAGTGATGGTGCTGTTGGTGCAGTGATAGTGATGGTGGTGGAAGCATGGTGATGAAAGGATCATGTTTGGACAATTTAAATGGGTTGATGGGTCGGAAGGCTGTATTTTATAAATACTTAATTGATGGAAATGGATAGATTTCTCATAATATATAGGTCCATAATGGACAGAGTCATAGGTAAATACATGTATACTACCCAGCCCAAACACCTCTCACATCTTAAAAATCTGCAAGACAATCTTTTTGTTGGACTATCGTACTGTCACCACCCTTTGCCCTTGATTTCTTATCCATTTGATTTTTGTGTTCTTTCCCTGTAGTTCATGAGCTACACATCATATGCATCTCCTCCTGGTCCAAGAAGCAAGTTATGATCTTAGTGAAGAGATGGTACCATTGGACAAAAGATTACTTGTATATAGGATGACATATCTTCCTCACGCCTTTGTCATTTGATAAATTATCAATATGACGGGAAAGAATAAGTCTATAATTATCAAAATGATGGTGATAAACCTTAAAAATAGGGGATTGGGTCCTATATGGCTAAACATTTCGACTCTCGTTGAGTAATTAAGACTAGACATGTGAACGAGTAGCTCTGGTTAGATACTCGGTATGCTGAATGTACAGCTTATTATGCTTTAGTCCTGATGCTGAAATTATCTTCATGGGTATAGTGCATAAAGCTATACTTCCCCAACAGTTCTGTAATAATTCAGTAGGGGAATTGCTAGGTTGGTGTAACTTTTAGTGGCGCATACTCATCGTATTAGAATTCCTTCCTGGTTTGAAGTTGAGGATTCTCATTCTCATTTTATTCGCGTATTTTAAGGTTCAGGAAAAAAGTAAATAATATTTGTGCTCTCATCCTATTGTTCTTCAACTATGTTTTGTAAGCCAGATTGCTTTATGAACTCCAGTAACTTTCGAATTTTTTGATATACATCTTTTTGTGTGTCTCTGTCTAAAATATGATGTTTCTATTATTCACTGTTCTAGGTACTCACCATTACATAATGTCCGGCGACCGTGGGAACAGCATCCCGACCAGTCAATTCAGTACCCATCAACGATGTTGTTGACAGCTGATCATGATGACCGTGTTGTGCCGCTGCACTCATTGAAGCTATTGGCGGTTAGTTTGCTTCTCATGAATGCAAGTATAGATTGAAGACAACTATTTATTGAAATATGTTGCAAGCTACGGAATAAGTGGTTATAAACTAGATAAATTAGCAAATCGCTGTCCCATATTGGGGATGGCTGTCACTCTCACTTGACCTCCAAACTTTTTTCTTTCCTTTCTCTTTTAACACATTTCCAATTGTTATCAGACAATGCAGTATGTCCTCTGTACGAGTTTGGAGAAAAGTCCCCAGATGAACCCTATAATTGGTCGCATTGACTGCAAGGCTGGACATGGAGCGGGTCGTCCAACACAAAAAATGGTAACAATTCCGGCTATCGCCTTTTTGTTATAGGGTTTTATATATGTCATGTTGTAGGAAATTTATAGTGTCATGTTACTCTAATACATTTCGTGTGGGTCCCACTCAAAAAGAAAGAAAGAAAAAGAAAATAAGGTGGGGCCATCACTTTTTGTGAGAGTGACATGATGTTACAAGTTTCCTACAACATGATATATATAAAACCCTTTGTTATATTATGTCTCAAGTTGAACGTCTATTATATATTTGTCCTCAGATCGATGAAGCTGCTGACCGGTACGGTTTTATGGCCAAAATGTTAGAAGTGCATTGGATTGAATAATTTCATTCAGACAATACCCGGGAACCATTTTGCTTCTCTGTTCTTCACTTCTGAGACGAAAGTATCTTGGAACATTTGATGGTCAGAAGAGAAGTGGCCAGCGGGCGAGTTAGATTTGAAGTTAAGATGCTACCATACCCAAAATGAATTCTCAATCATTTATTAGACATTAGTTTCAGAATTAATATTTTAAAATTCATTAAATAATTAATCATGAATGTATGTTTCCTAAATATTGATGCGTAGGCGATTGCTTTGGTACCCAAATATATATCATACCCTGGGTATTGTACTTAGTAAGTTGCCAAAGAATTTATTGAATGCTGATTTACCAGTTACTGTAATGTTTGGTGAATACCATGCTCGAAAAAATACAGACCTGAAAAATGCCTTAATACCTGTGGAAAAGAAAAATACCAGAAAAAACCCCAAATTTTATATCCTTCCAAGTTACCAAAGAAGGCATGGTGGCATGTGAAATTAGGTCACCGCCGAGTTGCTGGTTCAATATTTTGTTTTATTTTCGCCTTGCTATTTATTTACTCTATCAATCTTGCATATTATTGTTGAGAGAGAAACAAAAAACTTACATATTTTTATTGCAACGTGATATTGTTTTAAGTTATAGACTAGCTGCCAATGGCATGCTAAAATCATTGAGACAATTTAATTTAATTTTTAAAAATGAATATTTAAAATGAAAACTAATTTCGAAACGTTTTTTCACCTGCGGAGCGTAGTGAATATTCTATTACGAGTAAAACTAGAAAGAAGTCTATTTCGAGTTACTTAATATTCTATTTAGATACCCATATTTTAAACTTCAAATATTTATCAAACATTTGATAGCATCCAGTGCATTTAAGCCTTATTGAGTACATAATTAACTTAATATAGCAAACCCTTCGCAAATACTATCGAGCTAGATGCAATTGAGCTCCTTCACAGTGACGAAGTCAAACCACGCAATTCAACGTGGCCAGTAAGGACTGCTTGCTTTCGCTCCTTCACCTTAGTCCGATATATAACCCTGCACAATTTCGATAACCATCTCAATTCCCCAAGCATTTGAATAGGAACCCAACCAATCAATTAATTAATGCTTCAGATAACAAGAATATGTTGCAACAAGTGGATAGTAGAAGATAATTTTCCTATAAAATAGCAAACAGTGAATCTACCTCGAGCCTTCAAGCCACATCTCAGTCACTAGAGTTTCACCAGGGTAGACATGTAGAAGAAAACGGCCCGCTATGCTCTTTATTATGTCTGGATCTCCTCGGCATATGCATTTGATGATTGCCCTAACTGCAAATCCAAACGTGCACAGCCCGTGCAATATTGGCTGTGAGAATCTTTGGCAATCAGATAAAAACAAAATTAGATTAGCTGAACAATTGAATAATATCCATATGATAGAAAATAACCACAAAAACAGTAGTCACAAACTGATGGCATTATCTCTTAAAATGCTAAGTAACCTCCATTTCTATGCATTTAATTCATATTACCAATCCTTTTTACTTCCTGCAAACAAAAAGCTCCATGGCTGAAAAAAGGAAAAGTCTCATTTACCCAATTCAACAAGCACACCTCGACTTAAAATGGGGGAAACGGGACAATTACAGTCTAAATGGAGTTTCAAGTAATTAATAATCAGCTTTCAGAAGACAGCATGAGAGTACTAACCCAGCAACCTTTGCAACCATGGGATCTGAATGCAGAGGATTGTAGTCACCGGATAGCCTATAGAGCAATGCCTGCCAAAAGGAAGAGACATTCAGAATGTGTGTAGAAATTCATAAAGAAGCATATCAAAAGTTTCCAAAGACAAAATAAATTACAAAAATCACTTAATATATGAAGAACAAAATAAAGGAGGAAAAGCTTAAAAATTGTATTGAACGACATAATAACTTAATGGAAGGTATTGAAGAAAAGGTAAAAGACCCTAAAACCCATGTAATAAGCGTGATTCTTGTATATATTCATTAATAGAAAGGCGTTCAGTGATATAGTAGTGATATAAAGCACCAACACCACCATTAAAAGGGACTAACTAAGTAGGCAAACTACCATAACCAAGGAAATAGAATCTTACAAGAAAAAACTGCATGAATTAAACCTTTTTTTGACATTATGACTATCGTAGACAAAGGGATTTCTTTCCCAAAAGAGCCAAAATCATTTGGTAAAAGATGGACTATTTAATATATATCACATTTTCCGACAAACTCAACCAATTGGATCCCTGCATTGCTTAAGGGTAATCATTAGAGTTTAACGCATGTTTCTTATGAAGTTGTATAAAAAATTAACGGGACTTATGAATCTTCTGTTACAGGAGATGTTTTATCTCACGCTGTAGAGACAAAACATGTGGGAAGCCACCGTTTTTTTTTTTAAAAAGGGGGGGGGGGGGGGGGTTGGCACATTTATCAATGGTTGTGGAGGAGAAGAAAATTTTCTCCAGCAATAAGAGACTTACATTTCCCAAAATTAAATGCACTTAAGCATATTGCAAGACCATACGGAAACAAAAAATGTCTAATTACTTGCCATAGTACTTACAGAGAAGTTTTTAGGGGAAATAGATTTCACAAATTACTATTGTAGTCCAAGACAGTGGACAACCAAATATCTAAGTTAAGATACATGGCTAAGATAAATGAGGCTGAATAAATATAATATGTAAAAGTTCGGGGAAGGGGGATCACATATCATGTAATCTATGTTTAAGATGTTATTATATGCTGGCTCTGAAATTAAGATAGAGATCCTAAATTGCTTTCCAAATATGTTACAAAGAGAATAACAGAGCACATGCAAGAAAAGGGGGAAAAGCAAAAAAAAAGTTGTGATGTGAATGAGCAAGCCAATTTATTTCAAACAGTATTGAATAGTTATAACATGCCTGAGATGGTTGGGTATGATCCTCAAACACTGAAAAAGGTTTACTTTCAGGAATTTTCACAGCTGAAATCCGGTTCAAAGGATAGTTTGAGTAAGAAAATGGATGAGATGACTTTGAGAAGCCACCAGCACCACGTAGATACACAGTCGTCCTGCAAGAAACTTGCTAGTTGAGTGTGATGGTAACAAAGGCATTAAAAGAAATGTTTTCGGTTTCACCTGTTCATGCATAATAAATCACCAGATTCTTTGTCATAACTCTTTGTTTCAAACTCTAAAATTGCTGCTTTACCTGAAATTAAAGTAAACACATCCCCATCTTTAAGAAGCAGAATATAGGAGTAAAGGAATACAAAATTAAAATATGCATACATTAGATATATATTTTCCAAAGATAATGTGAAAGTGAAACTGTAGAGCAAACACATGCATAACAGAACATTAAGTAGAAACTGTGTTGGCAATTCAACCTTTATCATGTAATCCTGCAAGACTGACTTTATTGTGAATCTGTAACAACAATAATATATCATGAGCCTATCTATGAAGAGGAAGTGACGAAATAATAATAATTAGAAATTAAATTAACCTTAGCATGCAGATAAAAATCAAAACAAACTATTTCAGACGATCATATTTGTATAGGTCATGTGGGGGATTGGGAGATATCAGGGGGTTCATGTTCAAATGAATCACAAGCAAGTTAGCTACATATTAGATTCAATATAAAACCCAATCTTTGTCACTAAATCGCATAATATCATTCTATCCTCAATTCAATTAAAACCAGAATCAACAGCCTATTTTTTCTCAAGTACATGTGGTCTTCTACAAATGTTCTCACTGTAAGTCTCATTGGAATGAAAATGTCATGAAGAAAACATGGCTGTTCCACATAGGCATGAAAAAGATGATGTCAGATGCTTGAATTTCATAAAGGATGTCTCATTTCTGGAAGACGGCACCCTCTACGAATTACTTTGAGTAAAGATATTCATTCATATCTACCCTTTGATTTTCCTGCAAATTTCATCTGACAGGTCGGTATATTGAACTAAAATTGGAACAAGAAATCATTACTTTAACAATTCGACCTAATTGTCCAGCATGCCAAATTTTCATTAGAAACCTTACATGACAGCTGGAAGGGAATGGTTTGTACAACTCTATGTATTGTTGTCCATGCAGCAGAAGGCGTGGATCATATCTGGAATACATAAAGTTATACTTTTGGTTAAGTATCAGAGGGTTAAAAAAAAGCAAGATCATTACAACAGAAGATGGAGGAAAAAACTGAAGGAATTTTCCATTCACCAAAAAAATAAACCCTATAGAGACCATATAGAAAACTAGATGGCTTCGAGTGCACTGAAGATGAACAATACGTGAAGTATAAGCACAGATATATAGAAAGTAGTGAGGAGCACTCACTGCAAGCCCGGGAGCTTAAAACCATTTGGCATAGATAAAAGTGGAAGTAGAGAAGCAAACGTAGGCAACACCTACAAAGCAGAAAATGAAGGATGAATCAGAACTGTTTTGCAATTATTCTATGTATATAGGGACTGCCTAAACAGAAATGAATTATTAACAATATCTAGGCATAATTATGGTTGAAACAAATTGTGTTACACAGAACATTTTTCAAATAACAATATCTTAATAAACTTCTGATCAACTTTATGGTAAACATACAAAAATGAATTTCGTAGCAATATCTTTGCATATATTGTAGGTGAAGATAAATGTTAAATTAAACATTAAGCAAGAATAATTTAGAAATAAACAGTACCTTGATAAACTTCTGACCATTTTCATGGTAAACATATTTAAGCTCATCGGCATCCGCAGCATCCGATGCACATGCCCCTATGCTTAAGGCATAAAGTGCAGCATCTCTGTTCAACATGTATTTAAAAGCATGTTTACTTATACATTTTCTTATTGCATTAAATTAAATCAAAGTCGTAAAACTTTGCGCATTTCAATTACAATTTTTACATAAGGGCGTTACCTTTCGGTATAAGAGTATGTGGTCTGCAGTCCATTCCGCGATTCAAAACGATAACAAAATTTTAGAATTCAATTGGGCAGAAAAGGAAAACCCACTAAAAAGCAAATGAAAAAGGATTCTGCATATGGATTATTAACAAAGGCACAAAATCAAAGAGAGAGAGAGACATCGGGGAACTTATGAAGAAGCGCAAGCGCAGGATCGAACTCTGGAGTTGCCGCCATGAAGCCTGAAATGGTCGAGTTTGCCAAAGATAACGCAAATTAAGACACAAAGGTAAAGCTCAGAGTCAATAGTTCTATATATGGGAAATCTTTTTGCCACGTTTGAGACGTACAAATGATTGGAAACAAAAGTAAATAAATAAAGGTGAGAGCACCTTTTGGAACACCCACCAAAAATGTCCCACTTCACCAACTTTCTTAACACGAGTTAATAGTGTTATTTCCCGATCTGACACAGGCACAAGTTCGTTATCCAGTGTAACAAATTAGGTTGGCTGATGTGTCACATTTCTAGTGGATAACAAATAGTAAATTTTTTTAAATAAAAAATAAAAGGTATGAACTTGGTTAAAACTAAGTCCGCTATCCCATATAGCGAATTCGGTGTCTATTATAAACGTGACACATCAGCAAACTGAGTTCGCTGTACTAGATAGTGAATTTGACCCCGTGACAGATCGGAAAATAATACTATTCACATGACATTTAGGTAAAAAAATTAATTAATAGTAACTTTTTTTTGTCACTGTTCCCCCACCTTTTTATTATGTTTGTAAAAGAATGGGTTATCTATATTGAATAAGACAATATTAGATTCAAATTTACATTACATGAGAGACAAATCTTATTCTGTTTTTTTGTCCCTTCCGCCGTTCGCGTTGTGCCCTTGTACAACGAGATAAGGCTCCTCCAAAGTCTCAAGAAAGACACAAAGTTTAACAAGAAAAACTTCTACTAAAAAATAAATAAGTTTTACAAGAAAGTTGTAAAGGACAAAAAGTATTTAGGCTAGGCATACTCCAAATATAAAAATAAATAAATATTGTCACTCGAGGTTTATTGGCTTAGTTCGATGAAAGCTATTTTCAAACAAGTGATAGTCAACTCTTAAGCATAAAAATGTATTCATTGATAGAAATAAAGTCATATTAATTTTGTGCAAAATATTTTTTCCCTTTAGTTGTACAATTATATCAATTATTATTCTCTTGCTATTAGCATATATAAATGCTTCGCATACTGTATTCTGTATACATTTTTCCTGTAACATACCTGCATGTAGCAGATTATTTTTCTGACTCATTGCTGAGTCAGCTTCAAGCTCTATCGGTAGAGCAATCAGATCTTATTCAGTGTAATTCTGGAAAATATCTAATAGTGCTAATCGCACATCATTTATTAAATATGATAAAAGGGGAGTAGATCATCTCATGTGAAAAAGTGGTCATATGATCATGTTATTCGATCACAGTCACTCATCTAAAAATTACACACGTTTCTCTCTCTTATCTCATCATCAATAAGTGGTTGTGATCAAATAACATGATCACATGACCACTTTTTCACATGAGAGAATCCACTCGTGATAAGAAGTAACCTATTTATACTATTCTTATCTTTATTAATTTGGTAATCAATATAATGGCAGATTCTCTCAACTTCATTTTCTGGCACTTTGTTTCTCTTTAGATTCTTCATTTTTAGATGAGTGGTTGTGATCAAATAACATGATCACATGATCACTTTTCACATGAGAGGATCCACACTCCTGATAAGAAGTAACCTATTTATACTATTCTTATCTTTAGTAATTTGGTAATCAATATAATGGCAGATTCTCTCAACTTCATTTTCTGGCACTTTGTTTCTCTTTCCTACTCTTTCTCTCCGATTTCTCTTACTTGCCCTACTATTTCAATTTTGTTTTTACTTTTCTAGTACTTAGTTTAATTTTCTAATTAATATGTGTATAAATGTAAACTTTGTCCTGAAGAGGGAGTTTTAGGCTAGATATCAAGAAATAGAGGTATTATATTTGTCAAGAAATCTGGATGGGAAGATAGGCCTAAGAAAAAAAAAAAAAGTTACCACTTACCAAGACTTTGTTTCATTATTGTTTTTAAAAACAGTTTTTAATTTTCAGAAAAAAAAAAACTCATTTGGTAAGATCTGTTTTGTAAAAAAATAATTAGAAATTGTAACTATTTTTTATTTTTAGAATCAAATTTAGAGAACATGTCTGAATTGTTTTTGTTTTTCTATTTTGGTTTTTAACTTTCAAAACAAAAAACACAGAAAATAACACAAACAGACCCCAAGTAATTAGTTCTGTACATTTGTTTAGATTCTGCAATGCGAAGCAAACAGAACATACAATTGTCACAAATTTTTCTTAGGTAGAACAAGTTTTCAATGAAGGTTTGAATTTAAAAATATTTTTAGACTGGTATTTCATACAATTTTAATTTTTAAGATTTCGGAATCCATCGTTTGCAATATATTCAAGATGCTCGGAGTTTTAACGTCTTTTAACAGAACACAATGAATTGTTTTTTGGACTTAGATTTGAGTCATTCTTAAGAAAATGTATTTTAATTTAATAAAGTAAATGATAAAGCACTTCTTCAGTGTTTTTTTTTGTTTTACATATATAAGCAACTAAGGGTGTGTTACTTGTCAAAATTTCCAAATCATATCAGACTGCGTACCGATTCCGCAAATCTCCCAAAAACCATATACTCCGAGACCATAAAAATATGCTGCCAATTAAACACTACTACATCCCAGGCGTCCTAACTGGGGTTGCTAACCATGTTTTCAAACTTCACATTCTACCTTCTCTCCTCCATGGATCACAAGTTACGACTATAATATTTTCCATAAGTTTCAACCTTTTTTTTTTTTTTTTTTGGTAAAAAAGTTTCACCTTTCAACTTCTACAGCTTCTTCACTCCCAAGTCCCAACCAAAAATCAAAAGAGGGACACATGTTTCCGCTATTAAATTTGCATGTCAAAATGAATTGATGCCTAATACAACTAAGATCCTGGTCTCCGGCATAGTCTCCTCAAGCGAACTCTTTCCTGTAAATGGAAAATATAACACTGTAAAGTTATAAATTACCACATGAAATGGTTAACACAGTGCCAAATGCAGAAATAACACGCACCTCACTGTTATCATGATCATACCGAATTAATATGAGACACCTGCAGCCTCTGATATCATGCATTCTCCTTTGGATCTCTGTAATGTGAGCATCATAGTAAATTGCTTGATCTCTCCTCTCCTAAAATCCAATTGAAATTGTCAAAGTTAAATATATAATGATGTCCTGTAACAACACTTTCTTGCGCAAACTTCAGCCAAAATCACCTGGAAACACAGGACAGGGTCTTCAACTTTCAGGTTGAAACACTCTGTGTTTTCCAAAGGAACAGAGCGTTCTCGGACTGAATTTTTTATATTGACCCATTCATCTTCCTCAGCTCCAAATCCAACAAATCTGACATGAGCTTCCTTTAACAAAAGGCAGAAAAGTATCAGATGGAAAAATATTGAAACCACATTGTAGGGGCAAATCAATTTATCAATCCAATATCAAGCCTTGCAGCAGTAAGCTATGAACATCATGATTATAAAACTTACAGCTTCTCCTGTGCTAAGAAATCTGTGAGCTAGAAATGTCTCAACATCATACCTGCAGCAATATCTTTGACTTGAGACAAATGAAATCTGTGAACATTATATAACTGATTGAAACGGTAATTGCCAAAAATACTGTGCTTGTATGTCTGCAACTAGACCAAATCACAAATTGCACAATTTAATGACAGCAGAACAGTAAATTTTTTGATAATCAGTTATTCTTCTGAATATCATTCACTCACCTTTAAAGCCAGCAGAAAAAGTGAAGCTCAATACCAAAAACAAAAAAAAAAACTACCCATAATATTTTAGTGGAGAGGGAAGAATAGAGGAAAGAGATTATGTTCAGGCAGCAATCAAACATCAAAATTATGTGACATCGCATGATTAATGAATTGAGTCACCCCCAAATGTTAAACGCCCAACCATTAGCGTATAGAAGGCCTAAAATTCTTTAAATATCCTTTTTCCAAAAATCAATGAAAAAGCAATTAGCATAGTCTTGTTATGATAACAAATTAAAGTGATTAAAGACTAGAACCAACAGCACCATTCATTTCTCTCTCTTATATATATATATATATATATATATATATATATATATATATATATATATATAAGAGAGAGAGAGAGAGATGAAAGTATTATGAGAGTTTATCTAAGAAGAAAACATAACAGGAGGATCAGAAATCTTGCTAATAAAACCAAAAAAAGGAAAAAAAAAAAAATGAAAATATAGGCTAAAAGTGCTCTCCAGTTCCTCTGCACGTACATCGAAGAAAACCCATTTAAACAATCCATCTGCATAAACCCACAAGGAAGCAGAAAACATTGCCTCTTTATTAAAGAGAGGAAAATCAATCAAATCACAGGAGAAAATATCCTGCTCAACAATGAGAAAAGAAAGAGTAAAAGTAAGATGCTTATAACATACAAGAGCCTAGAGTTTTTTAGAATTTCTATTACAGGAACTGTTATGCAAGTCTCATTTTCAGAATACCATAGAATTGAGCAAATGCCAAAAGCACAATTTTACCCTACTATAGATGCAAACAAGTTTATCTTCTTAATAATACAATTCATGCCACAAAAAATGTGTCTGCACGATA
>JAVKPL010008673.1:0-32996 GCA_032173675.1 Gastrolobium villosum | reverse complement strand
TTTGCATTTCTTTTATTCATCCATTTTCGACGGAATTCATTTTCCGTCCAAAATCTTCGACGGAATCCATTTTACGTCGAAAAACTTCACAAAATCAATTTCTTTTGCATTTATTTTATTCATCCATTTTCGACGGAATTCATTTTCCGTCAAAAATCTTCACAAAATCAATTTCTTTTGCATTTATTTTATTCATCCGTTTTCGACGGAATTCATTTTCCGTCAAAAATCTTCACAAAATCAATTTCTTTTGCATTTATTTTATTAATCCGTTTTCGACGAAATACATTTTTCGTCAAAAATCTTCGACGGAATCCATTTTTCCTCGAAAAACTTCATAAAATCAATTTCTTTTGCATTTATTTTATTCATCCATTTTCGACGGAATTCATTTTCCGTCAAAAATCTTCGACGAAATCTATTTTCCGTTTAAAAAATTCACAAAATCAATTTCTTTTGCATTTATTTTATTCATCCATTTTCGACAGAATTCATTTTCCGTCAAAAATCTTCGACGGAATCCATTTTCCGTCGAAAAACATCACAAAATCAATTTCTTTTGCATTTATTTTATTCATCCATTTTCGACGGAATACATTTTTCGTCAAAAATCTTCAACGGAATCCATTTTCCGTCGAAAAACTTCACAAAATCAATTTCTTTTGCATTTATTTTATTCATCCGTTTTCGACGGAATTCATTTTCCGTCAAAAATCTTCACAAAATCAATTTCTTTTGCATTTATTTTATTAATCCGTTTTCGACGGAATACATTTTTAGTCAAAAATCTTCGACGGAATCCATTTTTCGTCGAAAAACTTCATAAAATCAATTTCTTTTGCATTTATTTTATTCATCCATTTTCGACGGATTTCATTTTCCGTTAAAAATCTTCGACGAAATCTATTTTCCGTTTAAAAAATTCACAAAATCAATTTCTTTTGCATTTATTTTATTCATCCATTTTCGACAGAATTCATTTTCCGTCAAAAATCTTCGACGGAATCCATTGTCCGTCGAAAAACTTCACAAAATCAATTTCTTTTGCATTTATTTTATTCATCCATTTTCGACGGAATTCATTTTCCGTCAAAAATCTTCGACGGAATCCATTTTCCGTCAAAAATCTTCCGTCCATTTTCCGTCGAAAAACATCACAAAATCAATTTCTTTTGCATTTATTTTATTCATCCGTTTTCGACGGAATACATTTTTCGTCAAAAATCTTCGACGGAATCCATTTTCCATCGAAAAACTTCACAAAATCAATTTCTTTTGCATTTATTTTATTCATCCATTTTCGACGGAATTCATTTTCCGTCAAAAATCTTCGACGGAATCCATTTTCCGTCGAAAAACTTCACAAAATCAATTTCTTTTGCATTTATTTTATTCATCCATTTTCGACGGAATTCATTTTCCGTCAAAAATCTTCGACGGAATCCATTTTCCGTCGAAAAACTTCACAAAATCAATTTCTTTTGCATTTATTTTATTCATCCATTTTCGACGGAATTCATTTTCCGTCAAAAATCTTCAATTTCTTTTGACATCCATTTTCCGTCAAAAAATTCACAAAATCAATTTCTTTTGCATTTATTTTATTCATCCATTTTCGACGGAATTCATTTTCCGTCAAAAATCTTCACAAAATCAATTTCTTTTGCATTTATTTTATTCATCCATTTTCGACGGAATTCATTTTCCGTCAAAAATCTTCGACGAAATCTATTTTTCGTTTAAAAAATTCACAAAATCAATTTCTTTTGCATTTATTTTATTCATCCATTTTCGACGGAATTCATTTTCCATCAAAAATCTTCGACGGAATCCATTTTCTGTCGAAAAACTTCACAAAATCAATTTCTTTTGCATTTATTTTATTCATCCATTTTCGACGGAATTCATTTTCCGTCAAAAATGTCCATTTTCACAAAATCAATTTCTTTTGCATTTATTTTATTCATCCGTTTTCGACGGAATACATTTTTCGTCAAAAATCTTCGACGGAATCCATTTTCCATCGAAAAACTTCATAAAATCAATTTCTTTTGCATTTATTTTATTCATCCATTTTCGACGGAATTCATTTTCCGTCCAAAATCTTCGACGGAATCTATTTTCCATTTAAAAAATTCACAAAATCAATTTCTTTTGCATTTATTTTATTCATCCATTTTCGACGGAATTCATTTTCCGTCAAAAATCTTCGACAGAATCCATTTTCCGTCGAAAAATTCACAAAATCAATTTCTTTTGCATTTATTTTATTCATCCATTTTCGACGGAATTCATTTTCCGTCCAAAATCTTCGACGGAATCCATTTTCCGTCGAAAAACTTCACAAAATCAATTTCTTTTGCATTTATTTTATTCATCCATTTTCGATGGAATTCATTTTCCGTCAAAAATCTTCACAAAATCAATTTCTTTTGCATTTATTTTATTCATCCGTTTTCGACGGAATACATTTTTCGTTAAAAATCTTCAACGGAATCCATTTTTCGTCGAAAAACTTCATAAAATCAATTTCTTTTGCATTTATTTTATTCATCCATTTTCGACGGAATTCATTTTCCATCAAAAATCTTCGATGGAATCCATTTTCCGTCGAAAAACTTCACAAAATCAATTTCTTTTGCATTTATTTTATTCATCCATTTTCGATGGAATTCATTTTCCGTCAAAAATCTTCGACGGAATTTTATTCATTTTCCGTCGAAAAAAAACTTCACAAAATCAATTTCTTTTGCATTTATTTTATTCATCCGTTTTCGACGGAATTCATTTTCCGTCAAAAATCTTCGACGGAATCCATTTTTCCGTCGAAAAACATCACAAAATCAATTTCTTTTGCATTTATTTTATTCATCCGTTTTCGACGGAATACATTTTTCGTCAAAAATCTTCGACGGAATCCATTTTCCGTCGAAAAACTTCATAAAATCAATTTCTTTTGCATTTATTTTATTCATCCATTTTCGACGGAATTCATTTTCCGTCCAAAATCTTCGACGGAATCTATTTTCCGTTTAAAAAATTCACAAAATCAATTTCTTTTACATTTATTTTATTCATCCATTTTCGACGGAATTCATTTTCCATCAAAAATCTTCGACGGAATCTATTTTTCGTTTAAAAAATTCTCAAAATCAATTTCTTTTGCATTTATTTTATTCATCCATTTTCGACGGAATTCATTTTCCATCAAAAATCTTCGACGGAATCCATTTTCTGTCGAAAAACTTCACAAAATCAATTTCTTTTGCATTTATTTTATTCATCCATTTTCGACGGAATTCATTTTCCGTCAAAAATGTTCACAAAATCAATTTCTTTTGCATTTATTTTATTCATCCGTTTTCGACGGAATACATTTTTCGTCAAAAATCTTCGACGGAATCCATTTTCCATCGAAAAACTTCATAAAATCAATTTCTTTTGCATTTATTTTATTCATCCATTTTCGACGGAATTCATTTTCCGTCAAAAATCTTCGACGGAATCTATTTTCCATTTAAAAAATTCACAAAATCAATTTCTTTTGCATTTATTTTATTCATCCATTTTCGACGGAATTCATTTTCCGTCAAAAATCTTCGACAGAATCCATTTTCCGTCGAAAAATTCACAAAATCAATTTCTTTTGCATTTATTTTATTCATCCATTTTCGACGGAATTCATTTTCCGTCCAAAATCTTCGACGGAATCCATTTTCCGTCGAAAAACTTCACAAAATCAATTTCTTTTGCATTTATTTTATTCATCCATTTTCGATGGAATTCATTTTCCGTCAAAAATCTTCACAAAATCAATTTCTTTTGCATTTATTTTATTCATCCGTTTTCGACGGAATACATTTTTCGTTAAAAATCTTCAACGGAATCCATTTTTCGTCGAAAAACTTCATAAAATCAATTTCTTTTGCATTTATTTTATTCATCCATTTTCGACGGAATTCATTTTCCGTCAAAAATCTTCGATGGAATCCATTTTCCGTCGAAAAACTTCACAAAATCAATTTCTTTTGCATTTATTTTATTCATCCGTTTTCGACGGAATTCATTTTCCGTCAAAAATCTTCACAAAATCAATTTCTTTTGCATTTATTTTATTCATCCGTTTTCGACGGAATTCATTTTCCGTCAAAAATCTTCACAAAATCAATTTCTTTTGCATTTATTTTATTCATCCATTTTCGACGGAATACATTTTTCGTCAAAAATCTTCGACGGAATCCATTTTCCGTCGAAAAACTTCATAAAATCAATTTCTTTTGCATTTATTTTATTCATCCATTTTCGACGGAATTCATTTTCCGTCAAAAATCTTCGACGGAATCTATTTTCCGTTTAAAAAATTCACAAAATCAATTTCTTTTGCATTTATTTTATTCATCCATTTTCGACGGAATTCATTTTCCATCAAAAATCTTCGACGGAATCTATTTTTCGTTTAAAAAATTCACAAAATCAATTTCTTTTGCATTTATTTTATTCATCCATTTTCGACGGAATTCATTTTCCGTCAAAAATCTTCGACGGAATCCATTTTCCGTCGAAAAACTTCACAAAATCAATTTCTTTTGCATTTATTTTATTCATCCATTTTCGACGGAATTCATTTTCCGTCAAAAATGTTCACAAAATCAATTTCTTTTGCATTTATTTTATTCATCCGTTTTCGACGGAATACATTTTTCGTCAAAAATCTTCGACGGAATCCATTTTCCATCGAAAAACTTCATAAAATCAATTTCTTTTGCATTTATTTTATTCATCCATTTTCGACGGAATTCGTTTTCCGTCAAAAATCTTCGACGGAATCTATTTTCCATTTAAAAAATTCACAAAATCAATTTCTTTTGCATTTATTTTATTCATCCATTTTCGACGGAATTCATTTTCCGTCAAAAATCTTCGACGGAATCCATTTTCCGTCGAAAAACTTCACAAAATCAATTTCTTTTGCATTTATTTTATTCATCCATTTTCGACGGAATTCATTTTCCGTCAAAAATCTTCGACGGAATCCATTTTCCGTCGAAAAACTTCACAAAATCAATTTCTTTTGCATTTATTTTATTCATCCATTTTCGACGGAATTCATTTTCCGTCAAAAATCTTCACAAAATCAAAAACTTCTTTTGCATTTATTTTATTCATCCATTTTCGACGGAATTCATTTTCCATCAAAAATCTTCGACGGAATCCATTTTCCGTCGAAAAACTTCACAAAATCAATTTCTTTTGCATTTATTTTATTCATCCATTTTCGACGGAATTCATTTTCCGTCAAAAATGTTCACAAAATCAATTTCTTTTGCATTTATTTTATTCATCCGTTTTCGACGGAATACATTTTTCATCAAAAATCTTCGACGGAATCCATTTTCCGTCGAAAAACTTCATAAAATCAATTTCTTTTGCATTTATTTTATTCATCCATTTTCGACGGAATTCATTTTCCGTCAAAAATCTTCGACGGAATCTATTTTCCATTTAAAAAATTCACAAAATCAATTTCTTTTGCATTTATTTTATTCATCCATTTTCGACGGAATTCATTTTCCGTCAAAAATCTTCGACAGAATCCATTTTCCGTCGAAAAATTCACAAAATCAATTTCTTTTGCATTTATTTTATTCATCCATTTTCGACGGAATTCATTTTCCGTCCAAAATCTTCGACGGAATCCATTTTCCGTCGAAAAACTTCACAAAATCAATTTCTTTTGCATTTATTTTATTCATCCATTTTCGATGGAATTCATTTTCCGTCAAAAATCTTCACAAAATCAATTTCTTTTGCATTTATTTTATTCATCCGTTTTCGACGGAATACATTTTTCGTTAAAAATCTTCAACGGAATCCATTTTTCGTCGAAAAACTTCATAAAATCAATTTCTTTTGCATTTATTTTATTCATCCATTTTCGACGGAATTCATTTTCCATCAAAAATCTTCGATGGAATCCATTTTCCGTCGAAAAACTTCACAAAATCAATTTCTTTTGCATTTATTTTATTCATCCGTTTTCGACGGAATTCATTTTCCGTCAAAAATCTTCACAAAATCAATTTCTTTTGCATTTATTTTATTCATCCATTTTCGACGGAATTCATTTTCCGTCAAAAATCTTCGACGGAATCCATTTTCCGTCGAAAAACTTCACAAAATCAATTTCTTTTGCATTTATTTTATTCATCCATTTTCGACGGAATTCATTTTCCGTCAAAAATCTTCGACGGAATCCATTTTCCGTCAAAAATGTTCACAAAAATTTATTTTACAAAATCAATTTCTTTTGCATTTATTTTATTCATCCGTTTTCGACGGAATCAAATTTTTTGTCAAAAATCTTCGACGGAATCCATTTTCCGTCGAAAAACTTCACAAAATCAATTTCTTTTGCATTTATTTTATTCATCCATTTTCGACGGAATTCATTTTCCGTCAAAAATCTTCGACGGAATCCATTTTCCGTCGAAAAAATTCACAAAATCAATTTCTTTTGCATTTATTTTATTCATCCATTTTCGACGGAATTCATTTTCCGTCAAAAATCTTCGACGGAATCTATTTTCCGTTTAAAAAATTCACAAAATCAATTTCTTTTGCATTTATTTTATTCATCCATTTTCGACGGAATTCATTTTCCATCAAAAATCTTCGACGGAATCCATTTTCTGTCGAAAAACTTCACAAAATCAATTTCTTTTGCATTTATTTTATTCATCCATTTTCGACGGAATTCATTTTCCGTCAAAAATCTTCTTTTGAATCATTTTCCGTCAAAAAATCAAAAATCAATTTCTTTTGCATTTATTTTATTCATCCGTTTTCGACGGAATACATTTTCCGTCAAAAATCTTCGACGGAATCCATTTTCCGTCGAAAAACTTCACAAAATCAATTTCTTTTGCATTTATTTTATTCATCCATTTTCGATCATTTTCGTCAAAAATCTTCGACGGAATCTATTTTCCGTCAAAAATTCACAAAATCAATTTCTTTTGCATTTATTTTATTCATCCATTTTCGACGGAATTCATTTTCCGTCAAAAATCTTCGACGGAATCCATTTTCCGTCGAAAAATTCACAAAATCAATTTCTTTTGCATTTATTTTATTCATCCATTTTCGACGGAATTCATTTTCCGTCAAAAATCTTCAACGGTATCTATTTTCCATTTAAAAAATTCACAAAATCAATTTCTTTTGCATTTCTTTTATTCATCCATTTTCGACGGAATTCATTTTCCGTCAAAAATCTTCGACAATCCATTTTCCGTCGAAAAATTCACAAAATCAATTTCTTTTGCATTTATTTTATTCATCCATTTTCGACGGAATTCATTTTCCGTCCAAAATCTTCGACGGAATCCATTTTCCGTCGAAAAACTTCACAAAATCAATTTCTTTTGCATTTATTTTATTCATCCATTTTCGATGGAATTCATTTTCCGTCAAAAATCTTCACAAAATCAATTTCTTTTGCATTTATTTTATTCATCCGTTTTCGACGGAATACATTTTCGTTAAAAATCTTCAACGGAATCCATTTTTCGTCGAAAAACTTCATAAAATCAATTTCTTTTGCATTTATTTTATTCATCCATTTTCGACGGAATTCATTTTCCATCAAAAATCTTCGACGGAATCCATTTTCCGTCGAAAAACTTCACAAAATCAATTTCTTTTGCATTTATTTTATTCATCCGTTTTCGACGGAATTCATTTTCCGTCAAAAATCTTCACAAAATCAATTTCTTTTGCATTTATTTTATTCATCCATTTTCGACGGAAATCATTTTCCGTCAAAAATCTTCACAAAATCAATTTCTTTTGCATTTATTTTATTCATTTCTTTTCGACGGAATTATTTTCCGTCAAAAATCTTCGACGGAATCCATTTTCCGTCAAAAATCTTCTACGGAATCCATTTTCCGTCGAAAAACATCACAAAATCAATTTCTTTTGCATTTATTTTATTCATCCGTTTTCGACGGAATACATTTTTCGTCAAAAATCTTCGACGGAATCCATTTTCCATCGAAAAACTTCATAAAATCAATTTCTTTTGCATTTATTTTATTCATCCATTTTCGACGGAATTCATATTCCGTCCAAAATCTTCGACGGAATCTATTTTCCGTTTAAAAAATTCACAAAATCAATTTCTTTTGCATTTATTTTATTCATCCATTTTCGACGGAATTCATTTTCCGTCAAAAATCTTCGACGAAATCTATTTTTCGTTTAAAAAATTCTCAAAATCAATTTCTTTTGCATTTATTTTATTCATCCATTTTCGACGGAATTCATTTTCCATCAAAAATCTTCGACGGAATCCATTTTCTGTCGAAAAACTTCACAAAATCAATTTCTTTTGCATTTATTTTATTCATCCATTTTCGACGGAATTCATTTTCCGTCAAAAATGTTCACAAAATCAATTTCTTTTGCATTTATTTTATTCATCCGTTTTCGACGGAATACATTTTTCGTCAAAAATCTTCGACGGAATCCATTTTCCATCGAAAAACTTCATAAAATCAATTTCTTTTGCATTTATTTTATTCATCCATTTTCGACGGAATTCATTTTCCGTCAAAAATCTTCGACGGAATCTATTTTCCATTTAAAAAATTCACAAAATCAATTTCTTTTGCGTTTATTTTATTCATCCATTTTCGACGGAATTCATTTTCCGTCAAAAATCTTCGACAGAATCCATTTTCCGTCGAAAAATTCACAAAATCAATTTCTTTTGCATTTATTTTATTCATCCATTTTCGACGGAATTCATTTTCCGTCAAAATCTTCGACGGAATCCATTTTCCGTCGAAAAACTTCACAAAATCAATTTCTTTTGCATTTATTTTATTCATCCATTTTCGACGGAATTCATTTTCCGTCAAAAATCTTCACAAAATCAATTTCTTTTGCATTTATTTTATTCATCCGTTTTCGAAATCGGAATTTCATTTTTTTATTAAAAATCTTCAACGGAATCCATTTTTCGTCGAAAAACTTCATAAAATCAATTTCTTTTGCATTTATTTTATTCATCCATTTTCGACGGAATTCATTTTCCGTCAAAAATCTTTCTTTTGCATTTAATCCATTTTCAAAAACTTCACAAAATCAATTTCTTTTGCATTTATTTTATTCATCCGTTTTCGACGGAATACATTTTTCGTTAAAAATCTTCAACGGAATCCATTTTTCGTCGAAAAACTTCATAAAATCAATTTCTTTTGCATTTATTTTATTCATCCATTTTCGACGGAATTCATTTTCCATCAAAAATCTTCGATGGAATCCATTTTCCGTCGAAAAACTTCACAAAATCAATTTCTTTTGCATTTATTTTATTCATCCGTTTTCGACGGAATTCATTTTCCGTCCGTCAAAAATCTTCACAAAATCAATTTCTTTTGCATTTATTTTATTCATCCATTTTCGACGGAATTCATTTTCCGTCAAAAATCTTCACAAAATCAATTTCTTTTGCATTTATTTTATTAATCCGTTTTCAACGGAATATATTTTTCGTAAAAATCTTCGACGGAATCCATTTTCCGTCGAAAAACTTCATAAAATCAATTTATTTTGCATTTATTTTATTCATCCATTTTCGACGGAATTCATTTTCCGTCAAAAATCTTCGACGGAATCTATTTTCCGTTTAAAAAATTCACAAAATCAATTTCTTTTGCATTTATTTTATTCATCCATTTTCGACGGAATTCATTTTCCGTCAAAAATCTTCGACGGAATCCATTTTCCGTCGAAAAACTTCACAAAATCAATTTCTTTTGCATTTATTTTATTCATTCATTTTCGACGAAATTCATTTTCCGTCCAAAATCTTCGACGGAATCCATTTTCCGTCGAAAAACTACACAAAATCAATTTCTTTTGCATTTATTTTATTCATCCATTTTCGACGGAATTCATTTTCCGTCAAAAATCTTCACAAAATCAATTTCTTTTGCATTTATTTTATTCATCCATTTTCGACGGAATTCATTTTCCGTCAAAAATCTTCATAAAATCAATTTCTTTTGCATTTATTTTATTAATCCGTTTTTTACGGAATACATTTTGTCGTCAAAAATCTTCGACAGAATCCATTTTTCGTCGATAATCTTCATAAAATCAATTTCTCTTGCATTTATTTTATTCATCCATTTTCGACGGAATTCATTTTCCGTCAAAAATCTTCACAAAATCAATTTCTTTTGCATTTATTTTATTCATCCATTTTCGACGGAATTCATTTTCCGTCAAAAATCTTCACAAAATCAATTTCTTTTGCATTTATTTTATTCACCCATTTTCGACGGAATACATTATTCGTCAAAAATCTTCAACGGAATCCATTTTTCGTCGAAAAACTTCAGAAAATCAATTTCTTTTGCATTTATTTTATTCATCCATTTTCGACGGAAATCATTTTCCGTCAAAAGACGGAATCTATTTTCCGTCGAAAAACTTAACAAAATCAATTTCTTTTGCATTTATTTTATTCATCCATTTTCGACGGAATTCATTTTCCGTCAAAAATCTTCGACGGAATCCATTTTCCGTCGAAAAACTTCACAAAATCAATTTCTTTTGCATTTATTTTATTCATCCATTTTCGACGGAATTTATTTTCCGTTAAAAATCTTCGACGGAATCCATTTTCCGTCGAAAAACTTCACAAAATCAATTTCTTTTGCATTTCTTTTATTCATCCGTTTTCGACGGAATTCATTTTCCGTCCAAAATCTTCCGTCAAAAATCTTCGAAGGAATTCATTTTCCGTCAAAAATCTTCGACGGAATCCATTTTCCGGAATCCATTTTCCGTCGACAAAACTTCAGAAAATCAATTTCTTTTGCATTTATTTTATTCATCCATTTTCGACGGAATTCATTTTCCATCCAAAATCTTCGACGGAATCCATTTTCCGTCGAAAAACTTCACAAAATCAATTTCTTTTGCATTTATTTTATTCATCCATTTTCGACGGAATTCATTTTCCGTCAAAAATCATCACAAAATCAATTTCTTTTGCATTTATTTTATTCATCTGTTTTCGACGGAATACATTTTTCGTCAAAAATCTTCAACGGAATCCATTTTTCGTCGAAAAACTTCATAAAATCAATTTCTTTTGCATTTATTTTAATAATTCATTTTCGACGGAATTCATTTTCCGACAAAAATCTTCGACGGAATCTATTTTCCATCGAAAAACTTCATAAAATCAATTTATTTTGCATTTATTTTATTCATCCATTTTCGACGGAATTCATTTTCCGTCACAAAATCAATTTCGACGGAATCCATTTTCCGTCAAAAGACTTCACAAAATCCGTTTAATTTCAATTTCTTTTGCATTTATTTTATTCATCCATTTTCGACGGAATTCATTTTCCGTCAAAAATCTTCGACGGAATCCATTTTCCGTCGAAAGACTTCACAAAATCAATTTCTTTTGCCTTTATTTTATTCATCCATTTTCGACGGAATTCATTTTCCGTCAAAATTCTTCGACGGAATCAATTTTCCTTCGAAAAACTTCACAAAATCAATTTCTTTTGCATTTATTTTATTCATCTGTTTTCGATGGAATTCATTTTCCGTCAAAAATCTTCGACGGAATCCATTTTCCGTCAAAAATCTTCTACGGAATCCATTTTCCGTCGAAAAACTTCACAAAATGAATTTCTTTTGCATTTATTTTATTCATCCGTTTCTGACGGAATATATTTTTCGTCAAAAATCTTCAACGGAATCCATTTTTCGTCGAAAAATTAATAAAATCAATTTCTTTTGCATTTATTTTATTCATCCATTTTCAACGGAATTCATTTTCCGTCCAAAATCTTCGACGGAATCCATTTTTCTTCGAAAAACTTCACAAAATCAATTTCTTTTGCATTTATTTTATTCATCCATTTTTTTCGACGGAAATCATTTTCCGTCAAAATCTTCGACGAAATCCATTTTCCATCGAAAAACTTACAAAATCAATTTCTTTTGCATTTATTTTATTCATCCATTTTCGACGGAATTCATTTTCCGTCAAAAATCTTCGACGGAATCCATTTTCCGTCGAAAAACTTCACAAAATCAATTTCTTTTGCATTTATTTTATTCATCCATTTTCGACGGAATTCATTTTCCGTCAAAAATCTTCGACGGAATCCATTTTCCGTCGAAAAACTTCACAAAATCAATTTCTTTTGCATTTATTTTATTCATCCGTTTTCGACGGAATTCATTTTCCGTCAAAATCTTCAACGGAATCCATTTTCACAAAATCAATTTCTTTTGCATTTATTTTATTCATCCGTTTTCGACGGAATACATTTTCCGTCAAAAATCTTCGACGGAATCCATTTTCCGTCGAAAAACTTCATAAAATCAATTTCTTTTGCATTTATTTTATTCATCCATTTTCGACGGAATTCATTTTCCGTCCAAAATCTTCGACGGAATCCATTTTCCGTCGAAAAACTTCACAAAATCAATTTCTTTTGCATTTATTTTATTCATCCATTTTCGACGGAATTCATTTTTTTCCGTCAAAAATTCACAAAATCAATTTCTTTTGCATTTATTTTATTCATCCATTTTCGACGGAATACATTTTTCGTCAAAAATCTTCAACGGAATCCATTTTTCGTCGAAAAACTTCATAAAATCAATTTCTTTTGCATTTATTTTAATAATCCATTTTCGACGGAATTCATTTTCCGTCAAAAATCTTCGACGGAATCCATTTTCCGTCGAAAAACTTCACAAAATCAATTTCTTTTGCATTTATTTTATTCATCTGTTTTCGACGGAATTCATTTTCCGTCGAAAAACTTCACAAAATCAATTTCTTTTGCATTTATTTTATTCATCCATTTTCGACGGAATCCATTTTCCGTCGAAAATTTTCCGTTTAAAAAATTCACAAAATCAATTTCTTTTGCATTTATTTTATTCATCCATTTTCGACGGAATTCATTTTCCGTCAAAAATCTTCGAAAATTTTCCGTTCACAAAATCAATTTCTTTTGCATTTATTTTATTCATCCGTTTTCGACGGAATTCATTTTTCGTCAAAAATCTTCGACGGAATCCATTTTCCGTCGAAAAACTTCACAAAATCAATTTCTTTTGCATTTATTTTATTCATCCATTTTCGACGGAATTCATTTTCCGTCAAAAATCTTCACAAAATCAATTTTCCGTCAAAAATCTTCTACGGAATCCATTTTCCGTCGAAAAACATCACAAAATCAATTTCTTTTGCATTTATTTTATTCATCCATTTTCGACGGAATATATTTTCCGTCAAAAATCTTCGACGGAATCCATTTTCCGTCGAAAAATTCACAAAATCAATTTCTTTTGCATTTATTTTATTCATCCATTTTCAACGGAATTCATTTTCCGTCAAAATCTTCGACGGAATCCATTTTCCGTCAAAAACTTCACAAAATCAATTTCTTTTGCATTTATTTTATTCATCCATTTTCGACGGAATACATTTTCCGTCAAAAATCTTTCCATTTTCCGTCGAAAAACTTCACAAAATCAATTTCTTTTGCATTTATTTTATTCATCCATTTTCGACGGAATTCATTTTCCGTCAAAATCTTCGACGGAATCCATTTTCCGTCGAAAAACTTCACAAAATCAATTTCTTTTGCATTTATTTTATTCATCCATTTTCGACGGAATTCATTTTCCGTTAAAAATCTTCGACGGAATCCATTTTCCGTCGAAAAACTTCACAAAATCAATTTCTTTTGCATTTATTTTATTCATCCGTTTTCGACGGAATTCATTTACATTTTTCCGTCAAAAATCTTCGACGGAATCCATTTTTCGTCGAAAAACTTCATAAAATCAATTTCTTTTGCATTTATTTTATTCATCCATTTTCGACGGAATTCATTTTCCGTCAAAAATCATCACAAAATCAATTTCTTTTGAAAAACTTCACAAAATCAATTTATTTTGCATTTATTTTATTCATCCATTTTCGACGGAATTCATTTTCCGTCAAAAATCTTCAACGGAATCCATTTTTCGTCGAAAAACTTCAAAAAATCAATTTCTTTTGCATTTATTTTATTCATCCATTTTCGACGGAATTCATTTTTCGTCAAAAATCTTCGACGGAATCCATTTTCCATCGAAAAACTTCATAAAATCAATTTCTTTTGCATTTATTTTATTAATCCATTTTCGACGGAATTCATTTTCCGTCCAAAATCTTCGACGGAATCCATTTTCCATCAAAAAACTTCACAAAATCAATTTCTTTTGCATTTATTTTATTCATCCATTTTCGACGGAATTCATTTTCCGTCAAAAATCTTCGACGGAATCCATTTTCCGTCGAAAAACTTCACAAAATCAATTTCTTTTGCATTTATTTTATTCATCCGTTTTCGATGGAATTCATTTTCCGTCAAAAATCTTCGACGGAATCCATTTTCCGTCAAAAATCTTCTCAAAATCCATCCATTTTCCGTCGAAAAACTTCACAAAATGAATTTCTTTTGCATTTATTTTATTCATCCGTTTTCGACGGAATACATTTTTCGTCAAAAATCTTCAACGGAATCCATTTTTCGTCGAAAAATTAATAAAATCAATTTCTTTTGCATTTATTTTATTCATCCATTTTCAACGGAATTCATTTTCCGTCCAAAATCTTCGACGGAATCCATTTTTCTTCGAAAAACTTCATAAAATCAATTTCTTTTGCATTTATTTTATTCATCCATTTTCGACGGAATCCGTTTTCCATCTAAAAATTCCACAATATCAATTTCTTTTCCATTTATTTTATTCATCCATTTTCGACGGAATTCATTTTCTGTCGAAAAACTTCACAAAATAAATTTCTTTTGCATTAATTTAATTCATCCATTTTCGACGGAATACATTTTCCGTCAAAAATCTTCGACGGAAACCATTTTCCGTCGAAAAACTTACAAAATCAATTTCCTTTGTATTTATTTTATTAATCTGTTTTCGACGAAATTCTTTTTCCGACGAAAAACTTCACAAAATAAATTCCTTTTGTATTTATTTTAGTCATCCGTTTTCGACGGAATTCATTTTCCGTCAAAAATCTTCGACGGTGTAACGCCCTCCCTTGTATGCATCCAAGGGAGTCGTTTGCTAAGCGGAATTAGAGTCTTTAACGTCACATAAGCTAACAAAGATCCTCATTCTAAGTACAAATCCGTAACGCGTTTCAAAATTCTTATCACTTCTGTTTGGACGATAAAAAATATTTCAAGTGATTTAGAAAGAGCACGTTTGGGGCTTCGCGTGCATATAAAATAATAGTAAATCGGAGTTCGTTTGCTCATAAAAACACCACCCGTAAGGTGCACTGTAAAAATTTCAGCACTTAAGTCTTTCAAAAGTTCCTTTCACAAACGTTTTCCAAAACAGCCGCTGTTCATAAAAGTTCAAGGTAAAATAGAGATGATAAAGTCTACAGTCATCCAAGAGTACCAAAATATTAATCATTACAGTCATCCAATCAATCAAACAGCAACAGTACAAGTCCATACATCAGCAAGCAACAGCAAACATCACTTCTTCAAATGCTTTTACGTCCTCCTGCCATTTAGGAAAATAGCAGCCCCAAAGGGGTGAGAATAATCCCAGTAGTGTGGCAACAAAACCAATAATATAACAGTATTAACTAGGCACAAAATCATAAACAGTCACTTCAACACATCCTTGTTCCTTTTCCTTTTTCCTTTTCATCATATTCATATATATTGCGTATATAACGCCTTTCCTTTGCGCTTTTAGCACCGTCGTGCGCGCACTTCACAGTGGAATCAATATACCTGGCACCTGAGCTCCCTGTGGATTCCAACTGTGGGCCTATGCGGACTGATGCCAAGTGTCCCATACCCTGGTACCTTAGGGATGCCTATATGATGCTTGCTCAAACACATGGTCCTGTACATAACTATTCTAAAAAGCAAGGCCTATATGATCTTGGTACATGCATGCCATGCTATGCTTTCACACACAAAACGTACAAAAATGCGGTATGATGTAAGGTGCATGCTTATATACTTTTCATATAGCCATCACGGCACATATACTTGTCATATACGTTATGCTGCCACATAACCACTTTACCTCATAATCATATGGCCATCACGGCACATTTCCATAGCCATCACGGCACATTTTTGGCAGTTTTCTTTCATCATAAGGAACATAATACTTTTACGGAATATGGAGCATCATGTCACAATTTTATACCAGTAGTCAATAGTCACATTAGGTAATATCGCCTGACACTTACCTTGCGTGCTTTAAACAATACCAAACAGCAGCGAAGTATCTCACTTCTTAAGCGCACCTAAATTAATTACAACCAATCATTTACAGCGGCGATTTACAGCAGAAACAGTGAATCATACAGCAGTGTTTTACAGTGGAAAACAGTGAGCATACAGCAGCATTTTACAGTGGAAAACAGTGAGCATACAACAGTATTTTACAGCAGAAAACAGTGAGCTTACAGCAGCGTTTTACAGCAGAAAACAGTGACGTTTGTTCTTAAAACAGTGAGCAGAAAAAAGTGATGTTTTCCTTAAAAACAGTGGGCAGAAACAGTGACGTTTTACTTAAAAACAGTGGACAGAAACAGTGACGTTTTACAGCAGAAAAACAGTAGCACCTTACAGCAGAAACAGTGACCATTTTAAAACAGAAACAGCGACATCTTGGACCTCAAAACAGTGGCAGAACAGTGGCATTAGACAGTGGCAGAAACAGTGGCATTTGAACGTTAAAACAGTGACATAAACAGTGGCATTTGAACATCAAAACAGTGGCATAAATGGTAACATTTGATCATTAAAACAGTGACATTAGTGGTGATATTTGCACAACAAAAACAGTGGCATTAGTAGTGATTTGTGAACATTAAAACAGTGGCATGAATGGTACATTTGAACATCTAAAACAGTGACATTAGTGGTAATATTTGCACATCAAAACAGTGGTATAAAGAGTGGTGTTTGAACATCAATATGGTGGTTATTTTATGCAGAAACAGTGGCACATTAAGTACTAAAACAGTGAGCATTTTTGTGCAGAAACAGTGGCATGTGAGGCACTAAAACAGTGAGCATTTTATGCAGAAACAGTGGCATGTGAGGCACTAAAACAGTGAGCGTTGTGTGCAGAAACAGTGGCATCAAATTGGTGATCTTGTGAAACCGAAACAGTGACATTCTTAGCCTCAAAACAGTGGCACATTCATAGGGAAACAGTGGCATATTTATCTTCAAAACAGTGGTACTTTTATACAAAACAGTGGCATCAAATCAAGCATAACCATGAGACTTTCATTCCATAACTTATGCATACAAATCATCATAAAATAGCTCCATCCTTATACTTTCACCATGCTCATTCTTGAATCCAAAACAAAACACAATCAAGGAGAGCATCTCATGCACACACATGGTTACACACAATGAAAGAGGTCTAAGTTCTAGGCTTACCTCTTGTAGCACACACTTCTTGGTCAAGTATCACACACCACACCTTCTAGCTTTACTACACCACAAGTTCACCCTTCCAAGTAGATGATCTATGCGCACACAATGGTGAGGAGAACAACTTTGGACAGCTTCCAAGGTTGAGGAACAAGGCTGGACAGTGAGGGGAAAAGAGAAGAGAGAAGCTAGCACTTTCTTGGTGTATAGGCCACGGCTTTGAGAGTGTGAGGGAAGTGTGTTACCAAAGTTTTTCTTTCTCCAAGTGTGCTTGTATTCACGGCTAGAGAGTGAGGGAAAGAGGAAGGAAATTGGCTGAATGTGCAAAGTGAGGAAAAGGCCCCTCTTGTGCGCACATCTTAAAGAGGAGGGGGAGGAGAGGTTGGAATGATGACAAATCTGATTACTTGTGAGAGTGGGGCTGCAAACTTGGTTTGAACAAGCAAAGAGCTTGCTTCTTGCACACTCTAGGCACATGCAAGGAGGTGAAAGGGAGAGGTTCAGATCTGAATGTTGTCCTTCCTAAGTCAGAATTTTTAGCATAAACAACTAAACCATGCGCACAAGGTGGAGTGGAAGGAGTTGGCAGATTTCTCCTCCACTCAAAGCACATGCAATCTGCCCAAAAATCCTTCTTTTGTTGCATGTGGAGGCAAGGGACAGATTTGGTTCATGATGGACTGCAAAAGCATGCAGAAATCTGCACATTTCAGGCTCATGATGGAAGGTGTAAGGTGGTTCTCTTGGTCAACACTCAATGCAGATTTTGTGTCATAAAAATCTGATGTTGGAGCTTCCCTTGTGCGCACATGATGAGGAGGATGCAGCCCAAAATAATGCTAAGGAGTACATGTGTCTTCCATGCAATGAAGTTGAAGTCAAATGGTGCACATGCAAGGTAGTGAGGTGGCGGTCATGCATGGAGAAAGTTGGAAGATTTCCTAAGTCTTTTCTACCTTCCTATGCGCATGAAATGAGTGGAAAAGGATAGCTCTTGCCATGTGGAAATTCCTTGATACACAAGACAACCTTGTTGGACAAGGCTTAGGGAAGATAAGAATGGGTACAACTTGGGATGAACATGATTGATCCAAAAAACCTCCTTGGGCCATCGGCCAACACAAGAAAAACCAACCACACAAGTCCAAAAGTGACAAGTCCACACACACAAGCCCACTTCCTAAGTCCAATAAACACTAAAGCCTTTTAACACACAATCAAATTACTCATAGGATTTTAATAAAATTTCACATGCCTACATATGTATTCTCCTATTTAATTTAAATACTTACCTTAGTCTCATCCAAGGATAAAGATCAAACAATTCGCAAGCCATCAAACATACACATGCATCTATCTCATTATAACACTTATGTATTTTACTAATTATGTGGGATGTTACACTCTCCCTACCAAATAGGAATTTTGTCCGCAAAATAAACTTACTTAAGAGCTAAACAGTTCTGGATAGCGTTTCTGAATGTCGTCCTCGCGCTCCCAAGTGGCTTCAGCTGCCGATCTGTTGTTCCACAATACTTTCACCAAAGGAATCTCTTTAGAACGGAGTCGCTTGACAGATCTTTCAAGGATTTGGAACGGTTGCACTTGATACGTCAGATTTTCCTTTAATTCCACTTCTTCCGGCTGTAACACGTGAGATGGATCAGAGAGATACCTCCGTAGCTACGACACATGAAATACATTGTGAATTCCTGACAGATTGGGTGGTAAAGCCAACCGGTATGCAGACTCTCCAATCCGATCCATAATCAGATATGGTCCTAAGTACCGTGGACTTAACTTCTTTACTCCCATTCTCCTTCCGAGTCCCGATGTAGGTGTGATTCTCAAAAACACATGGTCTCCGACTTCGAAAGATAAGGGCTTATGACGCTTGTCGTAATAACTCTTCTGTCTGGCCTGAGCCCGCTGCATATTTTGCCGAATCTTCTTTACCTGTTCGGATGTTTCTTGAATTAGATCAGGTCCTAGCATACTTCGCTCAACCACTTCAGTCCAGCATAAAGGGGATCTGCATTTTCTCCCATACAGAGCTTCGTACGGTGCCATCTGAATACTGGAATGGTAACTGTTGTTGTAAGAAAATTCAATCAAAGAAAGATAATTATCCCAGCTGCCTCCTAACTCCAAAACGCATGCTCGCAACATGTCCTCTAAATCTTGAATGGTGCGTTCTGTCTGTCCATCGGTCTGCGGATGATAAGCAGTACTTAATCTCAAGTGAGTCCCTAAAGCCCTTTGAAAAGATTCCCAGAACTTAGATGTAAACTTGGGATCACGATCACTGACAATACTCGTAGGAACTCCGTGCAGCTTCATAATCTCCTGCAGATAAATTCTGGCAAGCCTCTCCGTATTATATGTGGTTCTAACACGCAAGAAATGAGCTGACTTCGTTAAACGATCGACAATCACCCAGATAGCATCATATCCTTCTCGCGTCCGAGGAAGTCCAACTACAAAATCCATCGCGATACTGTCCCACTTCCATTCGGGAATCTCCAAAGGTTGAAGAAGTCCCGAAGGTTTCTGATGTTCGTACTTCACCTTCTGACAAGTTAGGCATCGAGATACATACTCAGCAATATCACGCTTCATACCCGGCCACCAAAACGAGGTCTTCAAATCATGGTACATCTTCGTGGATCCAGGATGAACTGCATACTTACCCTTATGGGCCTCCTGCAAAACTTCTTGCTTCAACTCTTCATTCGGCACAACTAACCGGCCTTGGAATCTCCAAGTATCATTCTCATCCTTTACAACATCTTGGTTGCCAACCAATTCGCGGACTAACTCTTCATCTCTCTGAGCCTCCTTAATTCTACTGATCAATTCATTCTCCACCTTTATATTTCCCAATCTTATGCTATGCCCTATCTCGTCTACAGATAAATTCAAGTCTCGAAAGGCCTCAAACAATTTCAGTTCTTCTATCATCAGAGTTGCAGTGTGCAGTGTCTTCCTACTCAGGGCGTCAGCTACCACGTTTGCCTTTCCTGGGTGGTATTTAAGTTCAAACTCATAGTCCTTCAGAAATTCCATCCACCGTCGTTGCCGCATATTCAGCTCCTTCTGTTCGAACAAGTACTTCAGACTTTTATGATCGCTGAACACGTCAAACTGCGAACCATACAAGTGGTGCCTCCAGATTTTTAGTGCAAACACTATAGCTGCTAACTCCAAATCATGCGTAGGATAATTTTCTTCGTGAGGCTTAAGTTGTCGAGATGCATAAGCTACCGCCATACGATCCTGCATCAACATGCATCCAAGTCCTTTCAGCGACGCATCACAGTATACTTCGAACTTTCGGGTAGGATCCAGAATCGTGAGTACGGGAGCACTCGTTAACCTGCTCTTCAATTCCATCAAACATTCTTCACAAGCTTCAGTCCACTCAAAAGGCTTGTCCTTCCGAGTGAGACGGGTAAGAGGTTGCACTATCTGAGAGAAATTCTGGATGAACCTTCGATAATATCCAGCCAGACCTAAGAAACTCCTTACTTCGGTGACAGTCTTGGGTCGTTCCCAATTCATGACAGCTTCCACCTTGCTGGGGTCCACCGCGATACCGTCTGTTGAAATGACATGGCCCAGAAACTGGACCTCTTTAAGCCAAAACTCGCACTTCGACCACTTCGCGTACAATTGCTTCTCCTTCAAGATTTGCAAGACAATCCTCAAATGTTCCGCATGCAGCTCTTCATTAGTAGAGTAAATCAGAATGTCGTCGATAAACACAATAACAAACTGATCAAGGAACGGGCGGAAGATGCGGTTCATGTAGTCCATGAATACCGCTGGAGCATTTGTAAGTCCGAATAGAATCACCTATTATTCGTAGTGCCCATAACGAGTCCTAAAAGCGGTTTTCGGAATGTCCTCCGGTTTGACCCGGATCTGATGGTATCCCGATCGTAAATCTATCTTGGAAAAGACTCTGGCTCCTCTCAGCTGGTCCATCAAATCGTCGATCCTTGGTAGCGGGTACTTATTCTTTACCGTTACTTTGTTCAACTGTCGGTAATCTACACACAGACGTAGACTTCCATCCTTCTTCTTAATCAAGATGGCTGGAGCACCCCATGGAGAAGTACTCGGTCTAATGAATTCCTTTGCCAACAGCTCTTCTATCTGCTTCTTCAATTCGCGCAGTTCCAAAGGCGCCATGCGGTACGGAGCAATGGAGATTGGTCCAACTCCGGGAACAAGTTCGATGGAAAATTCTATTTCCCTATGAGGAGGCAATCGAGGTATTTCATCCGGGAATACCTCCTCGAATTCTCTAACTACAGGTACATTCTGAATTTGATTGTCAACCGAGGTCTCAGCCTCGATCGACAAAAGATACCCTGCTGCTCCCTTGCGGAGCTCTTTTCTAACTTGTAATAAAGAAATGAGAGAGAAAGGTTGAAAATTACCATCTTTCGCATCCAGAGTGAACACCCGAGCTTGCGTAGGCTGTGGATTAGCGTTCCGGGGGCATTCGTATGCGAAATGTCCTTGCTGGCCACATCTGAAACATGCATTGTTGCTCTTGCGACAAACTCCAAAGTGCTTCTTTCCACATGTAGCACAAACAGTCGCACCCTGCCGTCCAGTTGACGATTGACCAACAGTATTGCTTCTCTTAAAATTTCCAGGCCGCGCCTGCAACTGCGGAATTCTTTTGCATTTATTTTATTCATCCATTTTCGACGGAATTCATTTTCCGTCAAACATCTTCACAAAATCAATTTCTTTTGCATTTATTTTATTAATCCGTTTTCAACGGAATACATTTTTCGTCAAAAATCTTCGAAGGGATCCATTTTTCGTCGAAAAAATTCACAAAATCAATTTCTTTTGCATTTATTTTATTCATCAATTTTCGACGGAATTCATTTTCCGTAAAAAATCTTCGACGAAATCCATTGTCCGTCGAAAAACTTCACAAAATCAATTTCTTTTGCATTTATTTTACTCATCCATTTTTGACAGAATTCATTTTCTGTCAAAAATCTTCGACGGAATCCATTTTCCGTCGAAAAACTTCACAAAATCAATTTCTTTTGCATTTATTTTATTAATCCGTTTTCGACGAAATTCTTTTTCCGTCGAAAAACTTCACAAAATCAATTTCTTTTGCATTTATTTTATTCATCCATTTTCGACGGAATACATTTTTCGTCAATAATCTTCGACGGAATCCATTTTTTGTCGAAAAACTTCATAAAATCAATTTCATTTGCATTTATTTTATTTATCCATTTTCGACGGAATTCATTTTCCGTCAAAGATCTTCGACGGAATCCATTTTCCGTCGAAAAACTTCACAAAATCAATTTCTTTTGCATTTATTTTATTCATCCATTTTCGACGGAATTCATTTTCCGTCAAAAATCTTCGACGCAATCCATTTTCCGTCGAAAAACTTCACAAAATCAATTTCTTTTGCATTTATTTCATTCATCCATTTTCGACGGAATTCATTTTCCGTCAAAAATCTTCGACGCAATCCATTTTCCGTCGAAAAACTTCACAAAATCAATTTCTTTTGCATTAATTTAATTCATCCATTTTCGAAGGAATACATTTTCCGTCAAAAATCTTCGACGGAAACCATTTTCCGTCGAAAAACTTACAAAATCAATTTCCTTTGTATTTATTTTATTAATCTGTTTTCAACGAAATTCTTTTTCCGACGAAAAACTTCACAAAATAAATTTCTTTTGTATTTGTTTTAGTCTTCCGTTTTCGACGGAATTCATTTTCCGTCAAAAATCTTCGACGGAATCCATTTTCCGTCGAAAAACTTCACAAAATCAATTTCTTTTGCATTTATTTTATTCATCCGTTTTCGACGGAATTCATTTTCTGTCAAAAATCTTCACAAAATCAATTTCTTTTGCATTTATTTTATTAATCTGTTTTCAACGGAATACATTTTTCGTCAAAAATCTTCGAAGGGATCCATTTTTCGTCGAAAAAATTCACAAAATCAATTTCTTTTGCATTTATTTTATTCATCCATTTTCGACGGAATTCATTTTTCGTCCAAAATCTTCGACGAAATCCATTGTCCGTCGAAAAACTTCACAAAATCAATTTCTTTTGCATTTATTTTACTCATCCATTTTTGACAGAATTCATTTTCCGTCAAAAATCTTCGACGGAATCCATTTTCCGTCGAAAAACTTCACAAAATCAATTTCTTTTGCATTTATTTTATTAATCCGTTTTCGACGAAATTCTTTTTCCGTCGAAAAACTTCACAAAATCAATTTCTTTTGCATTTATTTTATTCATCCATTTTCGACGGAATACATTTTTCGTCAATAATCTTCGACGGAATCCATTTTTTGTCGAAAAACTTCATAAAATCAATTTCATTTGCATTTATTTTATTTATCCATTTTCGACGGAATTCATTTTCCGTCAAAAATCTTCGACGGAATCCATTTTCCGGAATCCATTTTCCGTTGAAAAACTTCACAAAATCAATTTCTTTTGCATTTATTTTATTCATCCGTTTTCGACGGAATTCATTTTCCGTCAAAAATCTTCACAATCCAATCAAATTTCTTTTGCATTTATTTTATTCATCCGTTTTCGACGGAATTCATTTTCCGTCAAAAATCTTCGGAATCCATTTTTCGTCGAAAAAATTCACAAAATCAATTTCTTTTGCATTTATTTTATTCATCCATTTTCGACGGAATTCATTTTCCGTCAAAAATCTTCGACGAAATCCATTTTCTGTCGAAAAACTTCACAAAATCAATTTCTTTTGCATTTATTTTATTCATCCATTTTCGACGGAATTCATTTTCCGTCAAAAATCTTCGACGGAATCCATTTTCCATCGAAAAACTTCACAAAATCAATTTCTTTTGCATTTATTTTATTAATCCGTTTTCGACGAAATTCTTTTTCCGTCGAAAAACTTCACAAAATCAATTTCTTTTGCATTTATTTTATTCATCCATTTTCGACGGAATTCATTTTCCGTCCAAAATCTTCGACGGAATCCATTTTCCGTCGAAAAACTTCACAAAATCAATTTATTTTGCATTTATTTTATTCATCCATTTTCGACGGAATTCATTTTCCGTCAAAAATCTTCACAAAATCAATTTCTTTTGCATTTATTTTATTCAGCCGTTTTCGACGGAATACATTTTTCGTCAAAAATCTTCAACGGAATCCATTTTGCGTCGAAAAACTTCATAAAATCAATTTCTTTTGCATTTATTTTAATCATCCATTTTCGACGGAATTCATTTTCCGACAAAAATCTTCGACGGAATCTATTTTCCGTAAAAAAACTTCACAAAATCAATTTCTTTTGCATTTATTTTATTCATCCATTTTCGACGGAATTCATTTTCCGTCAAAAATCTTCGACGGAATCCATTTTCCGTCGAAAGTCTTCACAAAATCAATTTCTTTTACATTTATTTTATTCATCCATTTTCGACGGAATTCATTTTCCGTCAAAAATCTTCGACGGAATCCATTTTCCGTCGAAAAACTTCACAAAATCAATTTCTTTTGCATTTATTTTATTCATCCGTTTTCGATGGAATTCATTTTCCGTCAAAAATCTTCGACGCAATCCATTTTCCGTCAAAAATCTTCTACGGAATCCATTTTCCGTCGAAAAACTTCACAAAATCAATTTCTTTTGTATTTATTTTAGTCATCCGTTTTCGACGGAATACTTTTTTCGTCAAAAATCTTCGACGGAATCCATTTTTTGTCGAAAAACTTCATGAAATCAATTTCATTTGCATTTATTTTATTTATCCATTTTCGACGGAATTCATTTTCCGTCAAAAATCATCGACGGAATCCATTTTCCGTCGAAAAACTTCACAAAATCAATTTCTTTTGCATTTATTTTATTCATCCGTTTTCGACGGAATTCATTTTCCGTCAAAAATCTTCATAAAATCAATTTCTTTTGCATTTATTTTATTCATCTGTTTTCTACGGAATTCATTTTTCGTCAAAAATCTTCGACGGTATCTATTTTTCCGTCGAAAAAATTTTACAAAATCAATTTCTTTTGCATTTATTTTATTCATCCATTTTCGACGGAATTCATTTTCCGTCAAAAATCTTCGACGCAATCCATTTTCCGTCGAAAAACTTCACAAAATCAATTTCTTTTGCATTTATTTTATTCATCCATTTTCGACGGAATTCATTTTTCGTCAAAAATCTTCGACGGAATCCATTTTCCGTCGTTTTCAAAAACTTCACAAAATCAATTTCTTTTGCATTTATTTTATTCATCCATTTTCGACGGAATTCATTTTCCGTCCAAAATCTTCGACGGAATCCATTTTCCGTCGAAAAACTTCACAAAATCAATTTTTTTTGCATTTATTTTATTCATCCATTTTCGTCGGAATACATTTTCCGTCAAAAATCTTCACAAAATCAATTTCTTTTGCATTTATTTTATTCATCCGTTTTCAACGGAATACATTTTTCGTCAAAAATCTTCGACGGGATCCATTTTTCGTCGAAAAACTTCACAAAATCAATTTCTTTTGCATTTATTTTATTCATCCATTTTCGACGGAATACATTTTCCGTCAAAAATTTCCGGAATCATTTTCCGTCGAAAAACTTCACAAAATCAATTTCTTTTGCATTTATTTTATTCATCCATTTTCGACGGAATTCATTTTCCGTCAAAAATCTTCGACGGAATCCATTTTCCGTCGAAAAACTTCACAAAATCAATTTCTTTTGCATTTATTTTATTCATCCATTTTCGACGGAATTCATTTTCCGTCAAAAATCTTCGACGGAATCCATTTTCCGTCGAAAAACTTCACAAAATCAATTTCTTTTGCATTTATTTTATTCATCCATTTTCGACGGAATTCATTTTCCGTCCAAAATCTTCGACGGAATCCATTTTCCGTCGAAAAACTTCACAAAATCAATTTTTTTTTGCATTTATTTTATTCATCCATTTTCGTCGGAATACATTTTCCGTCAAAAATCTTCATAAAATCAATTTCTTTTGCATTTATTTTATTCATCTGTTTTCTACGGAATACATTTTTCGTCAAAAATCTTCAACGGAATCCATTTTTCGTCGAAAAACTTCATAAAATCCATTTCTTTTGCATTTATTTTAATCATCTATTTTCGACGGAATTCATTTTCCGTCAAAAATCTTCGACGCAATCCATTTTCCGTCGAAAAACTTCACAAAATCAATTTCTTTTGCATTTATTTTATTCATCCATTTTCGACGGAATTCATTTTCCGTCAAAAATCTTCGACGCAATCCATTTTCCGTCGAAAAACTTCACAAAATCAATTTCTTTTGCATTTATTTTATTCATCCATTTTCGACGGAATTCATTTTCCGTCAAAAATCTTCGACGGAATCAATTTCTTTTGCATTTATTTTATTCATCCATTTTCGACGGAATACATTTTCCGTCAAAAACTTCACAAAATCAATTTCTTTTGCATTTATTTTATTCATCTGTTTTCGACGGAATACATTTTTCGTCAAAAATCTTCTACGGAATCCATTTTCCGTCGAAAAACTTCACAAAATCAATTTCTTTTGCATTTATTTTATTCATCTATTTTCGACGGAATTCATTTTCCGTCAAAAATCTTCGACGGAATCTATTTTCCGTCGAAAAACTTCACAAAATCAATTTCTTTTGCATTTATTTTATTCATCCATTTTCGACGGATTCATTTTCCGTCAAAAATCTTCGACGCAATCCATTTTCCGTCGAAAAACTTCACAAAATCAATTTCTTTTGCATTTATTTTATTCATCCATTTTCGACGGAATTCATTTTCCGTCAAAAATCTTCGACGGAATCCATTTTCCGTCGAAAAACTTCACAAAATCAATTTCTTTTGCATTTATTTTATTCATCCGTTTTCGACGGAATTCTTTTTTTCCGTCGAAAAACTTCACAAAATCAATTTCTTTTGCATTTATTTTATTCATCCATTTTCGAATCCGTCATTTTCATTTTCCGTCGAAAAACTTCACAAAATCAATTTCTTTTGCATTTATTTTATTCATCCATTTTCGACGGAATTCATTTTCCGTCAAAAATCTTCGACGGAATCATTTTCCGTCGAAAAACTTCACAAAATCAATTTCTTTTGCATTTATTTTATTCATCCATTTTCGACGGAATCATTTTCCGTCAAAAACTTCACAAAATCAATTTCTTTTGCATTTATTTTATTCATCCATTTTCGACGGAATACATTTTCCGTCAAAAATCTTCGACGGAATCCATTTTCCGTCGAAAAACTTCATAAAATCAATTTCTTTTGCATTTATTTTAATCATCCATTTTCGATGGAATTCATTTTCCGTCAAAAATCTTCGACGCAATCCATTTTCCGTCGAAAAACTTCACAAAATCAATTTCTTTTGCATTTATTTTATTCATCCATTTTCGACGGAATTCATTTTCCGTCAAAAATCTTCGACGGAATCCATTTTCCGTCGAAAAACTTCACAAAATCAATTTTTTTTGCATTTATTTTATTCATCCATTTTCGTCGGAATACATTTTCCGTCAAAAATCTTCATAAAATCAATTTCTTTTGCATTTATTTTATTCATCTGTTTTCTACGGAATACATTTTTCGTCAAAAATCTTCAACGGAATCCATTTTTCGTCGAAAAACTTCATAAAATCAATTTCTTTTGCATTTATTTTAATCATCTATTTTCGACGGAATTCATTTTCCGACAAAAATCTTCGACGGAATCTATTTTCCGTCGAAAAACTTCACAAAATCAATTTCTTTTGCATTTATTTTATTCATCCATTTTCGACGGAATTCATTTTCCGTCAAAAATCTTCGACGCAATCCATTTTCCGTCGAAAAACTTCACAAAATCAATTTCTTTTGCATTTATTTTATTCATCCATTTTCGACGGAATTCATTTTCCGTCAAAAATCTTCGACGGAATCCATTTTCCATCGAAAAACTTCACAAAATCAATTTCTTTTGCATTTATTTTATTAATCCGTTTTCGACGAAATTCTTTTTCCGTCGAAAAACTTCACAAAATCAATTTCTTTTGCATTTATTTTATTCATCCATTTTCGACGGAATTCATTTTCCGTCAAAAATCTTCGACGCAATCCATTTTCCGTCGAAAAACTTCACAAAATCAATTTCTTTTGCATTTATTTTATTCATCCATTTTCGACGGAATTCATTTTCCGTCCAAAATCTTCGACGGAATCCATTTTCCGTCGAAAAACTTCACAAAATCAATTTTTTTTTGCATTTATTTTATTCATCCATTTTCGTCGGAATACATTTTCCGTCAAAAATCTTCATAAAATCAATTTCTTTTGCATTTATTTTATTCATCTGTTTTCTACGGAATACATTTTTCGTCAAAAATCTTCAACGGAATCCATTTTTCGTCGAAAAACTTCATAAAATCAATTTCTTTTGCATTTATTTTAATCATCTATTTTCGACGGAATTCATTTTCCGTCAAAAATCTTCGACGCAATCCATTTTCCGTCGAAAAACTTCACAAAATCAATTTCTTTTGCATTTATTTTATTATCCATTTTCGACGGAATTCATTTTCTGTCCAAAACCTTCGACGGAATCCATTTTCCGTCCGAAAAACTTCACAAAATCAATTTCTCTTGCATTTATTTTATTAATCCGTTTTCGACGGAATCCATTTTCCGTCAAAAATCTTCGACGGAATCCATTTTCCGTCAAAAATCTTCATAAAAAAATCTTCATAAAATCAATTTCTTTTGCATTTATTTTATTCATCTGTTTTCTACGGAATACATTTTTCGTCAAAAATCTTCAACGGAATCCATTTTTCGTCGAAAAACTTCATAAAATCAATTTCTTTTGCATTTATTTTAATCATCTATTTTCGACGGAATTCATTTTCCGACAAAAATCTTCGACGGAATCTATTTTCCGTCGAAAAACTTCACAAAATCAATTTCTTTTGCATTTATTTTATTCATCCATTTTCGACGGAATTCATTTTCCGTCAAAAATCTTCGACGCAATCCATTTTCCGTCGAAAAACTTCACAAAATCAATTTCTTTTGCATTTATTTTATTCATCCATTTTCGACGGAATTCATTTTCCGTCAAAAATCTTCGACGGAATCCATTTTCCGTCGAAAAACTTCACAAAATCAATTTCTTTTGCATTTATTTTATTAATCCGTTTTCGACGAAATTCTTTTTCCGTCGAAAAACTTCACAAAATCAATTTCTTTTGCATTTATTTTATTCATCCATTTTCGACGGAATTCATTTTCCGTCAAAAATCTTCGACGCAATCCATTTTCCGTCGAAAAACTTCACAAAATCAATTTCTTTTGCATTTATTTTATTCATCCATTTTCGACGGAATTCATTTTCCGTCCAAAATCTTCGACGGAATCCATTTTCCGTCGAAAAACTTCACAAAATCAATTTCTTTTGCATTTATTTTATTCATCCATTTTCGACGGAATTCATTTTCCGTCAAAAATCTTCACAAAATCAATTTCTTTTGCATTTATTTTATTCATCCGTTTTCGACGGAATACATTTTTCGTCAAAAATCTTCAACGGAATCCATTTTTCGTCGAAAAACTTCATAAAATCAATTTCTTTTGCATTTATTTTAATCATCCATTTTCGACGGAATTCATTTTCCGACAAAAATCTTCGACGGAATCCATTTTCCGTCGAAAAACTTCACAAAATCAATTTCTTTTGCATTTATTTTATTCATCCATTTTCGACGGAATTCATTTTCCGTCAAAAATCTTCGACGCAATCCATTTTCCGTCGAAAAACTTCACAAAATCAATTTCTTTTGCATTTATTTTATTCATCCATTTTCGACGGAATTCATTTTCCGTCAAAAATCTTCGACGGAATCCATTTTCCGTCGAAAAACTTCACAAAATCAATTTCTTTTGCATTTATTTTATTCATCCGTTTTCGACGGAATTCATTTTCCGTCAAAAATCTTCGACGAAAAATCAATTTTTTTGCATTTAAAATTTTCTACGGAATCCATTTTCCGTCGAAAAACTTCACAAAATCAATTTCTTTTGCATTTATTTTATTCATCCGTTTTCGACGGAATCCATTTTCCATCGAAAAACTTCATGAAATCAATTTCTTTTGCATTTATTTTATTCATCCATTTTCGACGGAATTCATTTTCCGTCAAAAATCTTCGACGGAATCCATTTTCCGTCGAAAAACTTCACAAAATCAATTTCTTTTGCATTTATTTTATTCATCCGTTTTCGACGGAATTCATTTTCCGTCAAAAATCTTCACAAAATCAATTTCTTTTGCATTTATTTTATTAATCCGTTTTCGACGGAATAAATTTTTCGTCAAAAATCTTCGACGGAATCCATTTTCCGTCGAAAAACTTCACAAAATCAATTTCTTTTGCATTTATTTTATTCATCCATTTTCGACGGAATTCATTTTCCGTCAAAAATCTTCGACGGAATCCATTTTCCGTCGAAAAACTTCACAAAATCAATTTCTTTTGCATTTATTTTATTCATCCATCGACGGAATTTTTTCCGTCAAAAATCTTCGACGAATCCATTTTCCGTCGAAAAACTTCACAAAATCAATTTCTTTTGCATTTATTTTATTCATCCGTTTTCGATGGAATTTATTTTCCGTCAAAAATCTTCGACGAAATCCATTTTCCGTCAAAAATCTTCTACGGAATCCATTTTCCGTCGAAAAACTTCACAAAATCAATTTCTTTTGTATTTATTTTATTCATCCGTTTTCGATGGAATACTTTTTGCATCAAAAATCTTCGACGGAATCCATTTTTTGTCGAAAAACTTCATGAAATCAATTTCATTTGCATTTATTTTATTTATCCATTTTCGACGGAATTCATTTTCCGTCAAAAATCTTCGACGGAATCCATTTTCCGTCGAAAAACTTCACAAAATCAATTTCTTTTGCATTTATTTTATTCATCCGTTTTCGACGGAATTCATTTTCCGTCAAAAATCTTCATAAAATCAATTTCTTTTGCATTTATTTTATTAATCCGTTTTTGACGGAATACATTTTGTCGTCAAAAATCTTCGACAGAATCCATTTTTCGTCGATAATCTTCATAAAATCAATTTCTTTTGCATTTATTTTATTCATCCATTTTCGACGGAATTCATTTTCCGTCAAAAATCTTCGACGGTATCTATTTCCCGTCGAAAAAATTCACAAAATCAATTTCTTTTGCATTTATTTTATTCATCCATTTTCGACGGAATTCATTTTCCGTCAAAAATCTTCGACGCAATCCATTTTCCGTCGAAAAACTTCACAAAATCAATTTCTTTTGCATTTATTTTATTCATCCATTTTCGACGGAATTCATTTTCATTTTCCGTCAAAAATCTTCGACGGAATCCATTTTCCGTCGAAAAACTTCACAAAATCAATTTCTTTTGCATTTATTTTATTCATCCATTTTCGACGGAATTCATTTTCCGTCCAAAATCTTCGACGGAATCCATTTTCCGTCGAAAAACTTCACAAAATCAATTTTTTTTTGCATTTATTTTATTCATCCATTTTCGTCGGAATACATTTTCCGTCAAAAATCTTCACAAAATCAATTTCTTTTGCATTTATTTTATTCATCCGTTTTCTACGGAATACATTTTTCGTCAAAAATCTTCAACGGAATCCATTTTTCGTCGAAAAACTTCATAAAATCAATTTCTTTTGCATTTATTTTAATCATCTATTTTCGACGGAATTCATTTTCCGACAAAAATCTTCGACGGAATCCATTTTCCGTCGAAAAACTTCACAAAATCAATTTCTTTTGCATTTATTTTATTCATCCATTTTCGACGGAATTCATTTTCCGTCAAAAATCTTCGACGCAATCCATTTTCCGTCGAAAAACTTCACAAAATCAATTTCTTTTGCATTTATTTTATTCATCCATTTTCGACGGAATTCATTTTCCGTCCAAAATCTTCGACGGAATCCATTTTCCGTCGAAAAACTTCACAAAATCAATTTTTTTTTGCATTTATTTTATTCATCCATTTTCGTCGGAATACATTTTCCGTCAAAAATCTTCATAAAATCAATTTCTTTTGCATTTATTTTATTCATCTGTTTTCTACGGAATACATTTTTTGTCAAAAATCTTCAACGGAATCCATTTTTCGTCGAAAAACTTCATAAAATCAATTTCTTTTGCATTTATTTTAATCATCTATTTTCGACGGAATTCATTTTCCGACAAAAATCTTCGACGGAATCTATTTTCCGTCGAAAAACTTCACAAAATCAATTTCTTTTGCATTTATTTTATTCATCCATTTTCGACGGAATTCATTTTCCGTCAAAAATCTTCGACGCAATCC